>JAWLRI010000157.1:4068860-4081187 GCA_034781795.1 Crypturellus tataupa
GTAGTGTAAGATATATTTCACCAGGAAGAGCTATTACCTTGTTAGTTTAAAAAGCTTCTTATCGTTTACTGACCCCCGTTAACCCTGTTTTCTACAAGAACAAACCTTACATACTCCAGCTCTCTTCCCAATCTCCACAGACCCCAATAACTTTTGAGCTGGGTCAACTTTAGACAAATATCATGGAAAAGTTGGCTTCTCCAGTATCCAGCTATAACAGCTTTCTACGCTGTGGTGGGAGTGAGCAGGCGGCTGTCCAGGGGACATCTTATTGGTGCCCCCACATTTTGTGTTCCTCTCCTGCCTATTTTCATACAAGCCCTGAGCAGCTGCACTTGTGCATGGAAAGAGGCACTGTATGCAAGTAAGTATCAGAAAGCAGAAGGGCATTACTTACCTCCTGAGGTGGATGTGTGTGTTGGGAATTAAATAGAAAAGAAATCATGTGACTTTAGCTCACATGTTCACGCTTCTCTGGTCACAGGTGAAGACGTTTTGCTTGAAGTGCTAACAGCTTAGTCCAAAAAAATGTGCTCTTTGTTGATTTATCCAAATTGACTGTTCAAAATTACCTAGAAGAAATTGGGACTCTAAAAGTCATCTAATGCACGGGGATGTTGTGAATAATCATTTCTTTTATAATGATATATGTATTCAGGCACACTTACGATTTGAGTAATAGCCTGAAAAGGGTATTTCAGATTAAAGCCGATATATGCTAGTCTTAAACAGAGCTTCTTTACTAAATCCTACTGTGTATTTGCAACTTTGACAGTTCTTTTGCAAACAACTCCAAGCTATTAACTGAAATACGCAGTAGAAAATTACCGGCCTGATAAATATATTCAGTTATAAACAATAGGAACTAGATTATTTCTCTTGAGAAGAGTCAAAGCTCTTTGTCAGAAACAACGGAATCAAGGTTAGCAATTTATTTGTAGTTGTTTCACCTTTCAGTATAACTGGTGTAGGTTTTACCTATTACCATCTCTGAGTATGTTTCAGTACTGATTCTGTGGTTGTTTATTGTTGCTGAGATCCTGCATACACAGGCATTACAGAGATTTATGAGTGCTGTTTATGATAATATTTCCGATAGTTTAAACTATTCCCAACATAACCAGTTATATTTCATTCCCTGCTTTATAAAATAACTCTAGGATATGCTTATTTATTTTATAACAGATGAAAAGTGGGAACATAGCTTACAACCTGATATGAACATATACTAGACAGTGCTAGATTTTTTGCCAGCCTTTTCCCACTGAGGAACTAGTGAGCAATTCCACTCACTTGAATTCTGAGTGCTTCATAAATTGTTACTGGGCTAGTTTGCTTATGTAGATTTTGAACAGTCATCCCAGGCTCAGACAATTATTTATTTTATTTTATTATTATTTATTTTATTTTATTTTATTTTTATTTTATTTCTGTTAAGGTCCATATTTTGGACAAAACGCTGACAAAAGAGTTGTTTTGCTAGCTCATTTGTGACTGAAAAATCTCTTTAACACTTTTTTGTGACACAAGTTAACACCTTTGAAACCTTGTCATCTGGCTGCACTATAACCAAGTGAGAACTAGCACAACTGAGCTAATGCATTTAGATAACAGTGCATATTTTTGCTTCTCCATCAGGATGATGCTGAACAGCCCAGTTCTAAAAGAATGCGCATAAAGGTTAGGGCACTCAACAGGATTCAGATCTCTGAATTCTCTATTATTCTGCTGGAGAAGGAGAGGCAGTAAAAGCCAGACACTTTACTGCAGAAGTCCTGAAATGCAGGCAGATAATTGGGGACGTATAGGAGGAAAAAGCTTCCGATCTTTTCCCCTGCAGTCAGGTAAGTGTGTCTCTCCATTTTAGATCTGTAAAAGCAGATATAATATTACCATGCAAGCTGTAGTACAAAGAACTATGAGATTTCAACTATCACAGCAAGACAAAGAAAGGCTTTGCTCTGCTTTTCAACATTTTTTTTTCTTTTGGCTGATTTTGTGCCACCATGGGTGTGCCACTTAGTCTGAGAACTCGCTTTTCGGTCATTTAAGATGAAGGCATTACATTTCCCTTAGCTACACTGGACAGCAAAATTTAAGAAATTATGGCCGATCAATAGCATAGCCTTGAAAAAGTCATATTCTGCAGTCAAAGAATAATGACTTCTGTAACCTGCATGTTATGCACCTGCATCACTTTTGCCCACTATGTAAACATGAATGAACAAGAAACACTGGGAGGGCCACTCAGAACCTTTTCCTGGGTATCACTGAAAGTGTCTTTATTTTCTGCTCCCAAAAAAACAGAGTCTCCAGAGATTTAAGAGACTCCTCTCAAGACAGAATTGGTGGTTGTTTTTTTTTTTTTTATTTGTTTTTGTTTTGCAAAATTTTCTCTTAAGAGAAAGGAAATTTGAACCTAAACTGTGGAAGGGTTGTTTTTGCTTTGTGCTCCCCGTCTTGTGCATTCCCAAAAGAGACAGTCACAATTTAATTTCTTGTTTCAGTGAGAACATTGTGTGTTTTTTGGAGTTAGATCCGCTCTCCATTCTTACTTCCCAAATTTCTGCTGAAATATGTCCAAACATGTTATTTCTACAAGGCTCAGTCCATTGAATAGCTTATGTCTTAACTGTCAAAGTAAGGGAATAATGGCTTAGGTATTTCAGACACTCATTTTTTTAGTAGATAGTGAAAGGAAAGTTCTTCTACAAAAACTGTAGATGGACATGTAGAACACTGCTGCCTTCTAAATATTCATAATTTTTTCATGCAGAGATTTGTTCTTCCATTCTATCAGGTTTGTCCCTGTATTTTGCATTTAGGCTTCTAGAATTACTGCTGATAAAAACTGGAAAAGCAGCCTATTACTCTTGCACTTAACAGATGGCTTACAAATATCTTAGCAATATAAAAAGTGATTAGCCTTAAGGATGCTTTCTGTGAGAGGTATTTGAACATATTTTACCACTCTACTACCTTTTATCACTTCTACCGATTCTAAGAATTATATTAGAAAGCATCTCAAGAGCCTTCCTTCTCACTAACATCTTAAGAAATTACAGCTACTATATGATTTATATAGGCAATGACTCTCTTCTTTTGTCCCATGGCAGTCTAACTTCTGGTTTGGTTTTTATTTAATGAAGGTAAAACTGAAAACAAAAACAAAAAATGTATAAAGAAAGAAGAAACCAGGAAAAAAATTAACCTGGTCATTCTTAATACAAAAATCCTATCTCCTAATTTTTTTGCCAGGCAATATGTAGAACATTTCAGAAGAAGAAAACTTTTGAAACAATCTTCTTCTGTACAATACAAATTTCCTTTCATGGTAAGAATTACATTTTTTATGCTTTAAACAAAAAACTGACAAAGATACTTTTTCTCATGGCTGTACAATCAAGGTAATTGCTTGTGTGCTTCTGACTTACTCAAAACTTTTCTGTTTTTTTTTTTTTCTATTATTATTTTAACTCAGCTAGCATATTTGAATTATTTGCTTCTATTATTTTCACTTCCTTTCTTTCTTTCTTACAAGGTTAGCATTATTCCTCAGTCTATATTTCACTGGGTAATTCTGACTTGTTCTGCAATGAATATAGCGAAGCCTATTGGTGGGGCTGTGTGACAAATTTAGAATCTCGTAGGCTTTCTACAATTCAGACAAAAGTCATCCATGTGAGATACCCGAATCTTGTTGTTGTTGTTGTTTTAATTTCACAACAAAAAAGAGGTCAATTATTTGTCATCACTAGCTTAGAATAATTATTCCAGGAATATTCTCATCATGTTCTATAATTACATCCTGATTTAAAAGTAATAATAATAAAATAAATTGCTTAATATAAAGCAGAAAGCACCACAGTGAAGACTGAGTGTTAAGAATAAACAGTTAGGTGGGAGTATGAGCAGACATGGTGTCCACCTGGTCTAATACCCTAGCAACTGGACACCCCCCGAAGAGGTCAGAGTTTGTGTACTGAACAGAGCAGAGGAGGAACTTCCTAAAGGTCTTGTGAGCTCATGATCAAAAGACTATATTCTAGAGTTTAAAAGTGACTTAGACTTTCATTTCAGTCTTTATCTTTCTGTTGAATTTCCCTAAACTGAAAGGTTTTTCTTCTCTGAATTTTTGAGCCTGAAATTGAGCACAGAAATATTTGAGACTGACAAGAAGCAGAAAGCAATGGCTTTCTTGTCTAGCATTATTTTTGAAGTGCTTGACATTGCAATCTCAGCATCCTTTTGAGTCTTTTTAATGTAACGTCTATTACATATAGATTCATTTATTCCTGTTACAGCTTTTCATTTTGCACTGCTATTGAAGCTCAGCAAAATATACATACACTTAAGCCAACCAGTTTTATTTTCAAAGAAGTAGCAGTCAATGGAGAAAGTAGCTACATCTATATCCATTTTGTCTTCTAGATAATTGCCCACTTCTGAATAACTTAATGTGCCTACTGCTTTCAAAGAGTTCATAGCTGCAGGAACAGAATTTGAATAACTATTATTTTTAAACCCTTCCTCTTTCCTCCCTACCCTCCACCAGCATGGAGGACCGCTCACTTTAGATAATTTCAGTGATCTTTATCTGCTTGGTTTTTTTCATCTGCTTTATTTTTCTTTGCATTTGTAGACAGACAGTTACCTTAAATTTCATTCTTTGCTGTCAAGGTTTTGAAGAAAAAACCTCTACAACAGAAACAAATTTCTGTCCTTCATTTTTCCCTATTCCTCAATTTTGGCTTTGGCATTACTTCCAGAGCATGATATGTCTCTCTAGTCATAAATTCAGAAACACTACTATATATTTTCCTAATTATATAGTGAAATAAGATTTATTCAAAACATATATGTGTTCTATTAAACTTTTGTGTGTGTGTGTGTGTGTGTTAGCTTTAGCTTGCTTCCCACTCACCATTTACCCAGCAAGCAGTGATTTGTGGCTTCTGAAAAAACACTCAGTATGGGATATATGTGTATACATAATTATTACTAATATGATACCGTTGCTATTGCAATCTGATATTAAAAAGAATGATATAACTATTTCTACACTTCTACAAATGATCTTCATTTTGGACGTTATTGTGACTGAAGCAAGGAAAGCATCAAAATTTAGAGTTGAAATTCAGTTTGAAAAGATCACAAGAGGACTTGAACATGTTTTTAGACTTTCAAAGCCTTTCAAAACCTCCATTACAGAACAACTTTTGCATGGTTTGATTCTAAATAGTTTGTGAAATAAAGCAAAGCAACTGCCATACAGTTCACCTATTCATTTCATTCATGACTAGAACAGCATCCATTTCAGAGGCTTTTTAGATGAGAATTGGAGAGCAATTCCATTTAGTTAATACTATGACAAAAGGAAGCACTAAATTCATGGCTTAATATTCAGAGAGTTGCCAGGATTCTAGAACATTTCTCTTTTGTTTGAGGTTCTAAGTCAGTCACAAACAGGATGAGGTACATACAAGTCTCACTTTCTCTAATGAGACAAAGATAACAACTATGACATTTTTGCTTGTGATTTTCATTTGGCTGATGTCACTGTGACACTGGTGATATTCCTAAACTTTGTGAGTGAGCAAACTGATATCTTTTGATGTCTATGTAAATTGAACTAAGCACGCTGTTGAGAAATTTAACACTGAAACTGAAGCAAAGAGGTATAATCGGCTGTTGTAGAACATGAGCTTTTCAGATGATGGGCACTAAGACTGTGGATATATGCCCCATTTTGATTTCCTTTCATTTCCTATTCTATTCATTTTCTACCTAAAAATGTATGCCAGGGTCAGAGTAAGTGGAGACTACATGATTCAGTCCTTGGAATAGCTTAAATAAATGGCTGAGCTTCACACAAATTCCAGTGGTTCGCTGTCTACAGGAAGCACAATTTTTGCATTTGGACAAAAAAATTAACAACCTCTACCCTCTGCCAACCTACAGAATTAATTTAAGTTGACTTAGTTTTATGTTTGGCTAACATATCCCTTTGGGAAAATAAGGAGTTAGCCATTTATGCACAGGTTGAGATAAAACTACACTTATTTAGAAGTACAAACATGAAACTCTGTAGAAGAAAATAGTGGTTGGGACCTGAAGAACTACATGGAAGATACCCCAAAAAATGCTCCTGAAAACTTTACAATGAGCAGAATTTATAATTTTATCAAATAGAATCAGCTGGACTGTATGAATAACACCCATTATTTTTCCTTCAAATAATATATTATTCTATAGCTATGGTTCTGATAGGTTGGTAATTAGTTTTCTCAACATTTAGAAACCTAGGATTGAGATACAAGATAAATGCTATTTGAGATAGCTATCATTTGGATTAGATTCAAAGAGCAAGAAAATTGAAAACTTTTAATACCAGAAAGAGAATTACTGTGAGACATATTGTTCAACCCAGCAACCACTGCTGTGCCTCTACACTATAGTATTTAGTAAAGCACAGGATATAGATACATTTAAGTTATGCAGGGCAAGATGACATTTTTTTTTCTTTTTTGTTTTTCAGAAAATCCATCATCTGAAAGCTTTTTATATATATGAGTCATGAGAGCAATCCTGTGCTAGTCAGTGCACCTGCAGCAATGCCCAGCAACCTGACTATCTTACAGTTTTGTGGGTACTGTTAGCTTTGTGAGATGTGATTTCCTCTGTAGTGAGTGTCATCATGCTGTCCCTTTCATCCTATCTATGGTGATCATCACAAACTGATTATCTTTTGTGTATACGCATAATAATAGATCAAAATCAGGACTAGAATCAAACCTGGTAGTTTGGTCATTTGTTATGGTTATGACAGTTCATCATGATGCCTCTTCACTGGAAATAAACCAAATGGTAAATGAATTTTAAAAAAGGAAAATATAATAGATCTGAGTTAGTGACTGTGTGATTGTGCATATGTATGCTAACTGGTAGCAGCCTTTGTCTTTGAGATGCCATTTGTGGACAAACATCTTCTCCTCTTCTTTGGCACCATTATAATGGACTCACTCTGTAATTTGCCTGCAAAGATGAATTCCTTTTGTGTGTGTGTGTGTGCGTGTGTGTGTTTTGCAGGAAAAACTACATAGGCCTTGAGGTCTAGGCCGATTTTAACAGTATTACTAAGATCATGTTGATAATAAAAATGCTGATAGTAAGTGTTCAAATTGGAATTATAAAGTTCTGACAAATTTTCATTTCTATTCTTACTTTGATTGTCTGAGTTTGCAGGGTTTGAGAAGTTTCAAGCACTCTTATGGAACTGCACAATGAAACTCACTCTAGACCTTATTACTTCCATTGCAAAGAATAAAGCAGTGCACGTGTGAAATATGATTTATTTTCCAAATCTCTTGATAGAACATAGAATTATCTAGAGAGGTAGCTTGTCTGAGAGTGGTAAAAATGGGGGAAATAAGTCAAACAAAACTTTAGTGTTTTTAATTCCCCTCAGGCAATTCTTTTCTGCTTGTTTGCTCCTGGTTTTGTTTTTGTTTGTTTATTATTTTGTTGTTGTTTTGGAAGATATCAGATTAAAGTTAAGTAATCTAAAAGCAGAATGTTTTGTGAGAAGGACAGATCTGTCTTTAGCTGGTTTATCAAAAACTACTAAGCAGACTTCCTTAACTCCGACTTCTTGAAAAGTCTTCAAAATAATCTACACACAGAACAGCACTGTCAGGTAGACAGACTAAAATTATTTCATCCATTAGATAATTTTATCTTTTTTTTTAAGAACAGCTAGACTCAGTTCACCAAAGTTCCTTCTCTAGCCTGTGTTCTTTAATTGCCCAATCATCATGAACATATCTTTTAGGTTTCTTAATGTAGTCTTCAACACCTTCCTCATAAGAGCATATGCATTTCAATATGTTCTTATATATATATTCACTTATGTTAACACTTTTTTTTTTTTATAATTAATGCTAGTTCCATTTTAAATGTATACTTATTTCTGTTATATTCTATTTATGATTGTCCAGTTTTAACATTATTCAGCAGACAGTAAAATAGAAAATGGAGATGTGCTGACATCATATTAATGCCACCATAGATTACATCTTGGCAGAGCTGTTTTCAGGAAGTTTTCTTATTGAGATGATGAGACAACTGCAGAAAAAAAATAAACTGTAGATTTTCCCAAATAAGATGGCAAAATTGGGGTGATAAAGGAAAAGATTTTCCTCAAGTTCTAGGATTTATTAGTAAACACACAAATTCAAGAAGCTAAAAGGGAGCTTGATAAGCCCATGAAGAAAACCTTCAAGATGGGGATTTTTGTGGTGGTATTTCATTCTCAGGACCAGTAAATGCACTCCTTTGATGTAGCCTCATATTTTTTTATTTCCTGTGCTAGATAAGCGTGAATAGATCAGCTAATGTTTTTGAATATATGCATTCACAATATTTGGCAAGAAGCTAAACATTTTAGCTGTTTGAAATAGCAAAGGCTATTTACACCAGAGAGCAGCTGTAGATCAAGACTGAGTTAGAGTGACTAGAAGTTGTTTTTAGAAGTCTTTGTTTCGTGGAATCATGAGAGATTTATGAAGCATTGCTCTGCATTTGGTTAGGGCAAAAAGCTTGTTTTCAAATCTAATCTGTACACAATAGACCTAAGAATACAGGTCTTCGAGGAGATTAGTTGCAAATTTTTGTTCACTTTTAGGACACTGTACTAGTATAGTGACTATTTTATCTCCTACAAGAATATCTTCTAAATTGTATCATCTCAGGTTTTTCCCCACTGATATGTATCAATCAAATCATTTGTCTTTACATGTTGAGATGTAGAATATTCTGAGATATTGATGATTTCAATGACATTGCTTTATTATTTTTCTAAAATGAAAAATTAAAATGTCTGGGGCATGAACATGGAGACACTTACTTTTGAACAACTGGAAAGACTGCTTTTGAAAGAGTAAGTTTCATGCAGCGCATGCTTGCTCCATAGTTAAAATTATTTTAATAATAGAATAGACATGTTCACCATTTTCACAATGTATTAGCTCTTATTCCCAAGCATCTAACATAGTGGATGCACTGTGTAAATGAACAGCAGCACACAGGTTTCTCAGATTATCAAAAAAACTAGACAGGATTTACATATAAAAGAGATTATGTTCTGTATGCACAAGCTGTAAAACTTTCTCATCTAATCCTTTAAAGGTAGAATCTATTTTTTTTTTTTTTGCTTGTGCAATTATTATGGCATATAAGTTCAGCTGTTCTGTTTTAGTCTATATGTATCCCGTAAAAAGTCTATTTTACACCTTTGACAGAGGAGTAAAATAAGCTTTTCAAATGGCAAATCTCATTGAGATAAAAGACAGTTTGGAGGCTTTTTTTTTTAATTTACTTCTATGGAGAGTAATTTTAATGGTATAAGTACAAGCTTTTTTTATTTCTTCTTTTTCTTCTTTTTTCTTTTCTTATTTTTTCCTTGAGTTCTTAAATTAATAGGAAAAATATTATTTTAAAATATGCCTTTTTTTTTCTCATAGAACTTCAGTGAGTTGATATTCTTTCAATAAGATTTGTTAAAGAACAAATTTTGAAGATAACCCCTTTTGTCAAAGTATTTCCCCCCACAGGTATAGACAATTTATATTCCCTCAGAGATCAATTACATGTGAAAAGATTGTATGAGTTCTTTCTTTAGGATGATGTAATAAATGTTACCAAAGATCTAACTTTGTTTCAAATCAGCCATTCCCTTTCCTTAATCGTTTTTTTTCCTCTGTTTTTTTTTCCTTTTTATCAAAGACCTCCCCCCCCAAAAAAAAAATTATTTCAGTTTTATGCAATGCTATGCAGAAATTGAGACTTCCAATGCTTTGTTTCCAAAAAGAATTTATGTTTTTGCCAATGAATGCAAATTAACTTCTAATTTTTATTTGTCTTTTAAATAGTCTATTGATGTATTGTGTTACGTATACCTTGGGTAGTGCTTTTCAGAAACCCATATATTTTTAGGCGTCTGTTGAATCATTTTAGAACTAGGCTGTCATTTTGATAATATGGGGGGAGGGAGGGAAAAGGAAATAAAAGGAGAGAAAATGTGTTTAGAATTCACTACATGCTTTACTATTCCCCTGGTTTTAGATTGTGCTAGAATAGAAAAAAAGGACATTCATAGCATACTGTCTTTTTAAGGCATGCATGATTGAAGGACTGTGGTTACATAGCACTAAAACATTCTAGGATAAATACATAAATAAATAGTTATCTCCGTGTAGCATGCTGTTTAGTGACAAAAATAAGTTGGGTATTTTTTAAATCGTGGAGATAGAGATCTAAATCTGAGAAGGTAATATTACGCTCCTTATCTCCTCTCTTTTATGAAAAAAAGACAAAAGGAAAAAAAGGGGTGTTCATGCAGCTCATTAGATTTTCTGCAATTTTTAATGCTGGATGCTAAGTGAAACTGTTAATTTCTCTATAGATCAATGTCTTTTTGTTTTGGTTTGATTTTTTTGCTTCCTTTTTGGGAAGAATTTCCACACATGCTATATATTTAAAACATAATTTAAGCTGCAAAAATAAATTAAAAATTGTAGGCAAAATCACCACAGGGCATTGAAGTTATATTTAGCATATATTCTATGAAACATTATCAGCAGACCTTTTAGCATTTTGGTACTCCAAAGTAGTTTGTATTCAACACAAAGATAAACTTTCCATATTTCACTGCATTTATGTGAACTGTTCCTTCCAATGTAATTAGGATTTTTTAGTTAATAAACAAAACGGGTTTTCATTTGCACTAATGTTTTTTGTCTGGAATATTTGTGCATTATTAAAACTTATCATACTCATAAATTAAATGGCAATTATATAAAAATGTTATATATAGTTTTCAGTTGCTGTTTTCTATCTTGATATGTCACTGACTGATGTGGTTGTTTCCCATGAAGTTTTTCCCCAAATGCAATGAAATGCATTTGACACCTTTCTGGTGAAACACAGAGTAATAAGATTTATCTCAAGTGGTCCCTCCATTACTCAGGTAAATCCACAGGTAGTGTTTTGAGATTTTAAACAGTTTACAGACTTTCTTCCCCTATGTATACATCTATGCATATAGTAAAGCAAATTACACATAGTGAAGAGTATGACAAAATTTGTTGTGGTTTCAGACATTCAACAAAACATAATCCATTGATTAGGAAAAAAGAAAAAAGATATTACAGACTAGAAAGATTTTTCTTTTCTCTTTTCTTCTACACTGGATCATACCAGAGAAGAAAAACAACATTTCTGACATATCCACAAGGGATCAGTGCTATGTGTGTGTGTGTGATCTCTCTTCCTATACATAAAAATAATGTTTTATTAGTTTTACAGAGTGTGAAATATTAACAAATTATTGAAGGGTTCAGGAGGACCAAAACCAAAACAGAAACCTGATAACATAATTATGTTTCTGGATAAACCTATAGTTGATTTTCATCTTAAAACTTGCCTGGATTTCCGGATCCCTCATCTAAAAAAATGTATGCAATTGAGTTTAAAGAGTAACAGAAAAGGTTAAGAAAGATGCAAAAAGTCATTTAAAAGATGCAATAGGTGGAAATTTAGGAGGAAAAAAAAAAGACAGAAAGAGATGAAAAATCTACCAGGAGTGCTTAAACAGATATAAAAACAAATCTGTCTGGAAAAAAAAAAAAAAAAAAAAAAAAAAAAAAAACAGAGAAAAAAAATGATAGGGCTTGAGAGAGTACTCAGGGGCAGTATAATACCAGCTTGCTCTGTTCTAATTTTTTTTTTTTTTTGGACATCGGATTTATGCACACTGTGTTTTCTTGTTTGTTTTTCTTTCTGCAACATACTTGTTCTCATTTACAAGAGTTGATCTTTTTTTTGCAAGGGCAGTGTGAATTGTTTTTTGCAATTTTTGATAGGAAGAAAGAAGTAAGAGGAAGGAAACATCAACTGCAATCTTTTCCTGCCCTTTATTTGTGTGTAGCAGTTTTGACGTGATGCAGAGAGATTGAATCTTTATACACAGTTACTAGGAAGAAAAAAAAAAAAAAAGAGGGAGAAAATACTTCTGAAATATATCATGGAACAAGAAACCAAAATAGAAGATACTAAACAGGAATTTTGGTCAATAGCACCCAAAATCAAGTATCTCTCTGTGTGTGTGCCAAATTGCACGAAACCTTTATTCACTGAAGAGTTCCTGTCCTGGACAATGATTGCTATCCAGAGCTTTTTTTATTTTTTTCCTCCCCTCTCTCTGCCTCCAATCTGTTTTGTTTTTTTTTTTTTTTTTTTTTTTTTTTAAAAAGTGGGTAGGGTTTTAGG
>JAWLRI010000157.1:4105024-4127656 GCA_034781795.1 Crypturellus tataupa
CCTTCCTTCCTTCCTTCCCTCCTTCCTTCCCTCCTTCCCTCCCTCCTTCCCTCCCTCCTTCCCTCCTTTCCTTCCCTCCTTTCCTTCCCTCCCTCCCTTCTCTCCTTTCTCGGTGAAATGCTGCTTTAACCCACATTTTGAGAGACCTTAAACTGCCATCAGTATTCACGGTCACATAAGGGTTCAGACTGGAAGGGACCTCTGGTTATTATCCAGTCCAATTAACTGTCTCTGAGTGTTTTTTAGGAAAGTTAAGTGCTAGCCTCTCTGAAGATTGTGACTGTTAGATCAATGATCTTCTCACAGAAATATCTTTCAGTTATTGTATAGTTCATAAGTTATCACTCAGGACATGAGACAGAGAAGCTTTTTATGAAGCAATCTGCATTATTTGAAAGAGGAGAGTTTTCACCATCAGTACTGGTGGAGAACAGTGTTAAGTAGCCCGTCAGGCTTTACTCCTTTCACCACAGTGTTAAAAAGTACTATAACTGCAACTAGGGATTTTTGCTGAGTATTTCCAATGCTATTTTTTGAACATCTTATCTTCAAGATCCTAGTCCAGGTTTACTCAAAGGTATAGACACAGAATAGCTGTGAAATAATACCGAACAGGGGATAAAAAAAAAGGATGATTAAAAGCAGTTCAATTGTGATTATTGAATTCCATTCTTCACATATGAGACTTAAAACAATGAATGTCTCTTTATAAGACTATACATGAAAAGTGTTAGGAGGTGCTGTGTTTGTCAGCCTGGTAGGGTGAGAAGGCAGCATCAAGTTGAGCACCTATTCCCAGCAGGTACGCATGCACACATGGACGTGGTGCACAGATACATGCATATACAACCATCCTCCCACTCACAACTCCTCTGTGTTTGCATGTTGATTAACAGCAGTATCGTTAATGTGCATATGTATATATATAATCAAAAACCAAAATTGGTTTGCATTTGGAAATTTTTTGTTCTGCAGCCCTTTTTACTGGATTATAATGCGTCACACCATCACATCTTAGCTCAATTTCTATTCCTGCTTCTAATCTGTCTAATTGTACTCAGCCACACTTGCCTCACCACAACATGTGTAGTGCTGATCAAGGGTATGAACCAACTTCGAGAGGCAATCATTTTTTTTCTTTTTTTAATTCTTATTTAATTGAAATCATGTATGATTAAAATGTTAAAGCAGATGATGTCATCCAGTTTAATCAATTTAAAGTACAATTAAAAGATCTGTTCAAAATATGTTTGAAATCTAACTATCAAAACAAGAATTTTAGCTAATGAGATATGCTGATTAGATAATATTTGGACTAGGCAAATGTTCTTAATTTTTTGTGTTCGACTAAAGACCATCTGTGAAAGTGTATCAATTATAAGGAAAAATTAGAGAGGGGTAAAATCTGAACAAATTGATATTCCTAAATAAAATTGTGATTAAAAGTTCCTTTTTTCTTCCTTCTTGCTCCTCCTTTATGTTAGGAAAATGATAAAATACCAATGGATTCACACTTTAGATACTTCCCTCCCCCCACCTCCATAAAACCATCAGAAATCTTTCTCTCGGAAACATTTGCAAATCTAGGCATTTTTGTTGACTTTAGTAAAAATGCTGGCAAGACTAGCAAACTGTAAGACTTTTAATTATTAAAGGTAAGTAAGGGGAAAAAGGAAAAACTGCACCACAAGGCATGCTTTTTCTTCTGGCAGAATTCATTTGCAGTATATATTGCATTACAAGGGAAAAATCTCAACTTCTGAGCATAATGAAAGATAAATTATTATTAGATTAAGACAATCGTCTTTGAAATTCAACATCATTTTACCCACATTTTATGTGTCAGATCAAATCTAGAAATCACTAGAATATTTGAAGCTAAAATAAAATTTCCCTTTCCTCTAACCCAGTGTAAATCCCTACTAGCTTTATTTGAGTTACAAGAGCTCTACTTGTTTTCCGCTTTGCTAATATACATGGATTATCTTCCCCTTTTTGTCACTGAGATCTAGATTTCTTCTAATAAAAAAATATCGACCTGTCAGATACATTTGAAAAACTGTTAAATACATTTAAACCCAACATTTTGAGTTTAAAATTAATAGAATGAGCGATAAGAAATCTTTCTGAACCAAGTCCCATAAACAGGAATAGTTGGATCTAGGTGATCATTAGCAAAGATGAGATTTTCATTCAGTTCATTTCATTCATTAAATTCATTTAGGTTGATAGAATTGTTTGGAAATGTGATAACATTTATAATTTAAATATACAAATACAAGAAAAAATATATGTACAAAATTGGGTAAGTTTAACTGTAACTTACTATAATTTAGCCATTCAGTAATTGCGTGGGAAAGCATAAGAGAGTGGAATGAGTGCAGAATTTATATTTTCATATTAAAAAGAGAAAAAAAAAGAACTTTTGTTTTACACATTTCATGTAATTTAGCCTAATTTAAGCATTGTGCCCTGTCAGTGTGTTGTATAATGTGCATTTGTCACCTTCTTCAGGAAGAAAAGAAAGTTTTTATAGGCCTTTTAAACAGCATATGGAAATAGAGTGTGCGTTCTGGGTCTACATTTTTGAACCTCAGTTATGTGAGATATATAAAAAGTAAATTGATTACAAAACAATTTTAGATCAAAGACTACTTAAAATAGCTTAACAATATTGCAGGCATTATATTTCAGGACTATCTTTCATCTCACTATATGTGAGTAGGGAATTCGTCCCTCGGGGCTAATTACTCTCTGAAGTGTGGGCCTTTAGACATGCCCCAATTTCAGAAGTTAAATCATTAAAAGATGAAATACAATTACTGTTATTATAAAAATATGTTTTATGAAAGGCTGATATCAAGAAACCTAGCACATCTACAGAGCAATATGCTGAAGAAGGCGGCATTTTCTTTTCCACTCCAAAATAACAATATTGCAAAATACTTTTTAATTAATAGTAATCATCAAATAGAATGCAAAGTATGATATACATACCAAGCATTAATTTCTTTTTTTTTTTCCTCATAGCCAAAATGTTATTAATGCTTGGGAAAAAAACCCAGCAACAACAATGTTACAGATTTGATTTATGAACAGCAAGTAAAGTAACCATAAAAAGGAAATGTAAATTCAATTGAGAAATTACATTTGAATTTAACAAGGAAAGGGATATAATACAGAACATAAAGTAGTTTAAGATTCATGATGAATGCAGCTCACCATGTGCAACAGAGAATCCTTACATATGAACTGACTGTATGTGTGTGTTAGTGGTATACAATATATCCATCTTATTCTTGGTGATTGAAGAAAACTTACAACTGTAAAATATTTTTATCATCTTTATTGCTGTTCTTTTTTGTTGTTGTTTTCATTTTATTTATGAGGAATCAGAGTTTAGGCTTGAGATTTTTCCCACTGAGTCCCATCATTTCTGAATGAGCATGTGCATGAATGTTTCTCAGTCCTGGTAACACTGAACAAATGGACTTCATGGCCAAAATCTCATCAAAATTGTCAGAGTAGATCCTTTCTCGTGTGCCTCCTTCTAGAACCTAATCTGCCAGCTGCTGCCAGGGAATGTAATATAAAACAGCCCCTGTGCAGAATTTGGGTGAGAACAGTACTTATTACAGTGCATCTATGCAGCAGTGTCCTGTGAGGTATATTGATCTGGAAGGCTGATATCCTTTTCTGCCTCAGAGAATTCAAACTCACATTTCGTGTCCCACATTGCATCAGAAGAGTGTCCTTGACATGCTGTGCTAGTTGGTTTGCATGGACATTCACCAGACTCATGGTGGCACTTGTGGTACCTTCATATGAGCTGGTTCTATCTTCCAACCCTGTAAAGACTGAGATCAAGGGTGGGGAAAACAGAGCTACCCGAGGCTCAGGGACCACAGTGACCGGCACTAAAACATCTCCAGGCTCCCAACGAGGTCTCATAAAAGCAATGGAAGGCAAGCTCGAGAAGCTGCCTTAGGTATTACCACTGCAAGACCTTTGTGGTGGCTCGGGAACCTATACTGCCAGGCAAAAATCCAGAAACTGCATCATGCCATTTAAACACATTCTTGCAAGAAGGAAGGGAACAGGCACCCCACACTCCATGAGAACTCAGTTAAAATGCATCACCATTTCTTATTTTCCTTACCTGCCTTATTTTCTTACTTTATGAGAGATGCCAATATGTGTGACTTTTTGTACACATGCCTGATAAGGGGTGGATTTTAATTGTATTAATTAATGTCTTATTAGTATCTCATCCCTTATTAAACCAGTCACCTTTCCCAGAAAACAATTTTGTCTGATCAATGTGTCCTGCATATCTTGTAGCAATGTTTATTGCCTGAAAGACAAATGATCATATAGCTAAGGAAATCACATTTAGGATAGGATAATTAATGACCTAATATTTCAGTAGTTCCTGTTAGTGCTTTTTTATAGCATTCAGTGATTTTGAATTAAGATGTTATTTATGAAGCTGAATTCTGCTTTTTTAGCAAAACAATATTAAAAAAAGGTATACATTATCATTAACTTGGTTTAGCAGTGTAAGCTATAAGATGATAGATGTTCTGTATAATGATGACCTTGATTTTCATACCTCACACAGTTTACTTCCTGTTAAACTAAATTACGTGTGTTACAGTAATGTGATCAGATATCTCTTATGCTTCCTTAGAAGGTCTTTTGGCATTTAATTAAAATCTTACAATGAATCAAAATCAAAGAAAAGAAATGGAGTTCAAAAAGAATCTTTTGCCATATTCTTTCACTTGTTTATTGTATCTTATTCCATAAGTATTGATTACAGTGAAGTTTCAATTGAATTAAGTTCTGATTTTATGTAGAAAATGAGAGAAAAAAAATAAAAAATATGCCAGGAACTTACACAGAAAGTATCATTAAAACGCTCCAATTGCAGAGTGAATAGCAAAGCATAAATTAATACTGTAAAACTCTATAACAGAATAAATGATTTTTCTGAAGTTCAGTTATAATGCAGACGAGCAAATAAATAGTAATTTGAGATATCCTCATTATTCTTCATGAAAAATGCTGCTCTTTCAAAAAACAACCTAACTAAATACCCTGGCTACTGAAAGCTTTCAGAAGATAAGTTTTCTAAGTGTATAAATCTTGTAGCATGCCTCCATTATCTCAGTTCTCTCTTCATGTTATCTGTACTTTTTCATATCAGTCACAACATACATTTTTGTGCTTGGTTCTCTATTTATCTCTTAAATTTTTGTTTCCTATTTAGTTGGGAACTTTCCTATTTTCCAGGGTTCTGCAAACCATGCTTTTTGCCTGAGCTGACCTCACTGAAGTATAAAAGACAGTAATAATGCATTGATTTGGAGCTGAAATTCAGAAGTCCTCTGAATGGATTACTGGATTGTTCTGATAGAACGAATCATGTTTAGGAGGATATAACTACACATTTGCTCTGTAATCTTTGTTTGCATATCCTGATATGCATTCTTAATGATCCTGAAAAACAAAAATATATTTTCAATTCTCAAGAGATACATCTTTTGAGATATATCTCAAAAACACTGGTAATGTTGCCAGATTCAATTTAATCTTCTCCACAGTTGCAGTTAAAACATTTTTCTTCCACTGCCCAAACCAATTATAATGCATTATTATATTTCAGTCTGTATCTCTGCTTAATCTTTAGGGAAAAGAACAAACTCCTCTTCCCTGCTATCTTTCACCACCATGAATTGTTACTTCCCACAGCCACTTCCCAAAGCCCACTGGTGACCATATTGATGTAGAAATATTTAATTCTAATTTACTTTTTTCTTATAGAAAGAGGAAATTTTACTTATTCTCATGAATCTCTACACAGTTCAGTTTATTTTCATAATATAATGCAATAAAGCTGATTGATTGATATCTTTTTATTCTGAAATCTTTTATGTATAATACTGTTGCTAATACATTTCTGGTGTGCTGAATGTACTTGCTTGCAGTTATTGCAATGTGTGTATTTATTTGTTTTTTCCAGAAAGACAGCAAAATCAAAGATGTCGTTATAGAATTAAATTTACAGTGGCATATTATTGCAAAGTAAATATAAAAGTTTATTCTTTTCCTATTACAAATACAAAAGTAAATGTTTGACAATTACATTGATAAATATATGATATTCATATCCACACTCTCACTAGTGTGTGCACATATAAAAATGTGCTGTCTTACAAAATTTTCAAGCTTATATTGTTTATAATTATACATTATAATGCATTATATGTAATGGATATAAAGTACACTAGAATAGAGTAGCCTGAGATGAACAAATTAAACCACACTATATAACAGCTGACAAGCTTAGGTGTTTTACTGTGCATGGGGAACAACCCAAATAATACATCTGCAAATTTGTGACTTAAATAAATATTCTACTATTAAATTTCAGAAATACAGCCTCAGAAATAGTCTTTCTCTGACTGCTCTTCTAAACTTATATTCTGAGTCTCAGCACCACTGTTTTATTTGGTACTTCACCATTCTGCCTTTGAAATGCTCAGAACTAAAACTTGAGATACCAGATTCTCAAGAGCTACAATTTTGAGTATCATAAAGATGAGAAGGTAGCTAGACATATGTGAGAGATGAGATGTAAGTAATATAGGTTGTTTGGGGCTGTAAGCTGGGGGAAAAAAAAAAGAAAAGTGAGCAAATATCTGTTTTTATGTATGAGCTAAGGTATGGAACAACAATTTTGGTATTTTGCTTGCCTTTCATTTTAGTTAAGAATATTCGATAAATACCTGCAGTCATTCACAGTTCCTTGCTGAGCAGGGATTACTAAAAGCAAATAAAGTAGAAAATAAAAAGAGGAACCTCTCAGAAAACTGAAAATCTCATAGTATGCCCTTTAACTTCACATTAAATTAAGTGTTAAAATATAGCAGATGGCTCTTGAATTATGGAACCAAAAACTGCCCGATTTTGGATTGCATATACTACCATACAGCCATGTAGGTAAGGGGTACCACAAAGGCTAACTAAAAAAAAAAATATAAGCTGTTCCTTTTTTCAGTATGAAGACTTGAAAGAAGTGTCCCTTCTACCACATGTGACACTCTGGCACATATCTAAGATTCCTTTCTTCTCAAGGAGAGGGACTCACTTAATTTTAATGTAATCCACAGCTTCAAAGTTGTGTTGCCATTATTAGTCAATAATAATTAGTCAAAGAGGTTTTTGCCTCTCTTTTACAAGGACTGCAATTTCAAAAGCACATAATGAAATCATTACCACTCATTCAAGTACTCTCTAAGTAATAAAATGGTCTTTCTTCATTCTGATTTCTATTACAACTTTGCATGAAATATTTCTTGCAAATCAAGACAAAATAAAATTGCAAAATAAAATTCTTGCATGTCTCATCTTTCAGATGCTTGAGTTAGACACATTGCTATTCTAAGTCTTTTATAGAGATGAAATTAAAGCTCATAAATTAAGTGTACAATGCTAGGACACTTCTACAGTCTATTGACCATGCCCTTACCACTGTAATATTTATAATATTTATAGCAGTGTATAGAAAAAAAACATTTCTTGTAAATTTCACTATCTACTTTTGAGGGAGCTTTGAACTCTTGAAGTTTTTCATCTTGTTATCTTCCTTTAGTTTGACAGAATTTAGTTACTGATAGGACCAAAGTATTGTCATTGTATGTTCCTTTAGAACTGTTCCAATATTTGATTTTTATGTTTAATTTAAAAAGTATTGCAATCCTCATTATTTCTTCTATAAAATTTGGGTAATGGTGAGCAAATCTCAAACTGAATGCACAGAATTATTTTTTTTTACTTATTTCCTAAATTTTATTTTGCATAACTTCAGCTTTCTTCTACAGGAAGTGTTAGCTTTTTTTTTTTCCTTTGTTCTTCCCTTGTACAGAGAAAGATACTTATTTAGCAAATGACTTTGTCAGACATTCTTAAATAGCAGCCAGTCTGTGCTTCTTAGTTTCTATCAGTTTTTCAGAATCTCTGATGACTTCAAAATCTATCAAGTCCTCCCATCATCCCTCTCCTTAAATATTCTTTCAATATCTATCCCCCACAAAGCTAGTTGGGCAAACTTAGCTGCCCTAGGTGGGCAGCTTTGTTTCTTTACAGATTCTCAGCTGCAGAGGTTCACGCATACAAATATGAATATATGTAACCAGCAGTCTAGAATATATATATTCATATACTTGCATATGCATCTGTGTATGAAAATTTTCACTTTTATTTTTAACAGTTCTAGCCCTGGCTCTTATCACACACAGTGGTTGATGCTACAGCTCTACTCCCAGCACAAATCCCACCTGCCCACTGGAGCTGGCAATAGCAACAACAGCAAAACATAAGATTTGAATCAGGTAGACTTGCTGCCTGGAAACAAACACATCGATGCGAGTGAATAGCTGGGGCACAAGGGAACATAGGCCAAGAATACAAATTCCATCTTAATCATAGAAATGGTTTCTGCTCCTTAATTTCTTCAAAGCAAAATCTTTAAGCTTATTTTCCACAGATAAGGGGAAATATTCAGTATCAATGTAGTTAGCATCAAGTTTAATTTCCAAGAAATAGCTGAAAAATTACAAGCAGTTTGTGGTTTAGTCTTATGGGTACTTTTGACAGATTTTTGTAGTTGGCATAAGAAAGCATCATAAAGTTCTATTAAAATAATGTGCTTTTTTTGCTTTACATTACTTTTCAGAGGCTGTTTTCTTTCTTTTTCATTTGTACATTTGTTTGCATTACACTTCTAAATAAAGGTGTTTACCGTGTCTTATTTGTCCATGTTTCCTTTCAGTCTGCCAGATTCTATCATTTTCTACTGTTTCAGGAGTCAATAAGTGCTTTATTCAGTTGAGTTCAATATAAACCATAAAATGTGCAACAAATTATCTCTAACCAGATTAATTAATTAAAGCAGATAAGGCATTTCTTTTAGCAGAAGCATGAGATTAAGTTTAGCCTTTCCTTCCCCTTGTCAGATTGCTCTTAATCAGAATCAATTCTTTGAGTCGTTTACCACACAGACCAGAAAACATCACACCTGAGAGACTACTAGGTACTATGGCAGGAAGATGTCAACAGGCAGAGGGAGGTAAGAAGGAGCAGATAAAAATATCAAGTAGTGACAAAGACCAGAAATCTGCTTATTTAGCAGTAAATAAGTGTTCTATTAGGTGTGAAGCCCATTGTTCATAAAGAGCAATACACTCTTATTTACACTTTATATGGTAAAGAAGAAAAGTGAATGTGGAAGTACACCTGAGACTTCAAGGGTTGTTTTATTTATTTATTTATTTATTATTAATCAATTTGTTCTCCTTTTGAGAATGCGTTGTAGCAAAATACAAAGTACCAAGAGGTAGTAGTGAACATCACAATCCTTAAGGCATATCGTAGCAGTGGTCCTCAGTTATAAATTAAGCAATATTTCTTTGTTAGTAGTATTATAAAATAGCCCAGTTTCATTAAGTGTATGCTTTGCCTGTGTAATGAGCATCAGAGCAAATGTATGGGTTTATTACGCTGAATATATTGTGAATGTAGATTGCTATAGCTTAGGAGAGTTTACCCTTTGAAATTTAAGTTGAAAAATGCCTACTTTATTGAAAGTAGACATTTTTATTCTTAGAATAAAAGTATTCATTAAAGTGATATTCTGCAGTAAATATTGTCATTTTTATTTAGCTCTAGCTTTTCCCATATGAAGGGTTTACATTCTCTTTTCTATATTTAAATAAAGCCCAAAAGGTAATTCATGCTTTCTTCTACTGCAGAGCCAAAAAAAAACTTAGTAATGAAACACAGTGCAAACAAAAAACAAGTGCAGGTACTTCAAGGTAAGCCACAATAGACCTGTAGTACGAAGAGACGAGGATCCAAATAGAAAGCATGTGTTAGTATTAATCAAAGAAAAAATAATGTATGTAAAATATCCTGCTCAGATATCTTTTCCAAACTTCCTTAAAACTTTTACAGTACTTTCCCGGATAAAGCTTTCAGGAGCACAAGAAATTCCCTGAAAGAAAATCTTATTTTGATTTTGCCAAAAGGTGCCGTAACCTTAATTTTGGGTAAGGTGCAAGAATATTTTTTTCCATCTGGATACAATAACCCCGCAAAGAGAGATTTCCATTAAATACATACACTTAAAAAATAGATGCACTTCTGTGATTTAAACAAATAAATTTAAATACTCACATGGTTTTACAAAGAAATCAATACATCACTCTGTTACTGCTGGAGACAATAGCAGTATGGCTACCCTAGGTAGGCTTACCCACAGGAGCAGCAAGCACACAGATGAATTATTCAGAATAGGAGTAAGACATATTCATTACTATAAATCTTTAAGCTCTCCTTAATGTGCATTTTTAATGAATTTTATATATTTAATACATTACTGTCATGGCAGAAGCCCATGCTTCCATTTTGGACTTTAAACATATTCTGAGAACTTGATATACTTGGTGTTATATTGTTAAATTTTGACATAATTGATACATCAATTTGAGGACAATGGATTTGAGGGGAAGAATATATCTGTTCACCTGCTGGATATCCTGGTTTCTTTATAAAGTCCCAAAACATAAACATGATGATTGATTCTCCATTCCATCTGTCCAGCCTGCAGGGTAGACAGAATTGTCTGTGAAACTGGATGTGCTGTATGTACTGTGTGCAGATCAGTAGTTCTATAAAGGCATGAGTCAACCACTGAACAGGTAAAATGAATGAATGGCTAGGTCAACATGAGTTGACAACATTTTCCTGAAAAATAATAAAGAGTGGGAGAAAAGAGGGACTCATAAAAAATACCTTAAATTCATGACTAATTCATGTAGACCACCTGGAGAGAGAGAGAGAAAGAGAGAGAAAGAAAGGATTTTTACTTTTACGAGGTGTAAAAATGTAATCAAAAGATAGCTCAGCAACTCTTTTGTTTTCTTCGGTATCTGTCAAAACATATATAAAAGACAATCTTAACAATAAACAACCTATGCAAGGAATTTATTTTAAAAAACTAGATTTGAAATTGTCATTTGACAATAAGCAAAAGCATATTCAGCATCAAGTGACCTCATGTGAGTAACAGATTTATCGGAGAGAATGAATGGTGCCAGAAATACACTAACAATGTTCTTGAGATTCTACTTGCAATGACGTTCCCTCTAATCTCTTGCAATGGAAATTAAATCATGTCTTCCAATGAAGTATCCATCAACTCTGTAAATGTCCCTAAATTAGTTAACTTTTTGCATCTTCTTTTTCTTTCTGTTAAACAGAAGAGGAGAGCAAGAATTGGCTGATGGATGATATATTGGTCTGCAGTTTGTCTCAGTTCATCTTCACTGGAAGAAGGTTAATGCTGATGCAGTACATACTGTCTAGTAAACCCTCTTTGCGCTACTAAATGCACATATGGCAGTAACTTCAAGGATGCAAAGAAAGCTAAGAAGTGTTTTACCATTTACTAATTAGCGTCAGATCTAGAAGTGGCATCTTTACCTTCCAAGTATTTTTAGAAGATTCTGCTGTTCAAAAACTCTGCTAGAGAAATTATCTGCGTATTAGCTATTCTTTTGCAGATAGTCAAAAAATATGTATATATTCTGGAGCTTTAAAGAAAAGAAAAAAAAAATCATTTTTTTTTTTTTTAAAAGTCTTATTAGGAGAGCATAATATCATAAAGAATTGGCTGCTTTTAAGAATGTGAGTGAAATAATTTACAGAGCTTAATAAATATTTAGGTTCCTATTTAAATTTGTCATAAAAACACTCAAGTAAATAAGCATACTAAATGGTGTGGCATAAATTAGATGCTAAAAATTCTCCCAAGTTCAGTCATTAAAATGACACTGATGCATCTATATATATACATATGCATACACATTATTAATGCTATGCATGTTTTTGTGACTTGGTATTGATGAACTGATGTGATTCTTTTCCAAAGCTGCTGCTATTTACTCAACTGGAATCATGCAGTACTAACATGAGTAAGTGTTAGCATGTCATCTGCTGTTACATTTTTAATTAGCAAAAGTCTATCTATCTAACTGACTATAACTCTCTATGTATTTTCCACTAAGCTACATTCACAATGATATTTCACTAAGTATTTAGTTAAGACAGAGCTTGAATAGCCACTGTACAAGAGACGAAGTCAGGTGCGTGGCCTACCTGGACCAAAAGCACCTCTGACGCATCTCAGTATTGATTGAGGCATCAATAATTAAGCTACCTCCTGTATGCAAAGGGTAGTTGTCCCTCTTGTGACTACATTTGCTTCATCTCTTTGGGATACTTGTGTAGTTCACTATCTGTAAAACTCATCTTTTTGGTAAAGAATACATTTTCAATGAAACTGTGCATTTCTGGATGAAAGAACGTGTTTTAAAATAGATCTTAGAATCATAGAATCATAGAATCTTGACCAACTATACATAGTAGCACAAGAGTTTGACTCCCGGCACTGTAATTTACACAAGTGATAAGTAGCTGCGTTTTTTTCTGCCACTCTCTCCTGTCTTTTATTTTTCTGGTATAGAAGTTAGTGCATCTAATTCTTACTGACTATTGATTTGAGACCTTCTTTAGGATCTTTAAGTGCTATATTACTGCGAACAGCCTCAGGCATGCATTTCTTTAACTCACTACTCCCAAATGTGACACCTTTTGATCAAAGAGTTTTCAAGTAAGAAGATGTTAAAAAGTTTTAAAGAAATAAAACTCTTCATTCCAAAACAGCTTTTACATAAGCTTCCTTAATGGTACATCTTCTTAGAACTTGCTCCTTCCTCAAGTCACTGCCCAGCTTGAGACAGTGGCTAGAACTGCCTAATCTGTTGGTTCACTTTTTGCTGCTCAGTGCAAAATGCTGTATATTCAATAAAAGCCCATGGGAAGCAGAGAGGACAACTAAGACTTTTAGCTGAACTCTGAGCCAGGCACATCCGTTTGGACAAAGGAGGATATTATAGGCATCTTGGAGAATCTCCTTCAGTTCATCCATGTTCAGCTGCAGTTCCTATGCTAGCAACTTGAATGACCAGTAGTTGCCTATAGAGTAACACACATACCTAATTACTTCCTATTACATTAGATAAGGTGAGTATGATATTTGTGATTCAACCTTTCCCTCAATACCAGAAATAAGCCTCATGATAAGAAGCATACTTTATCTGACAAGACATTATGACATAAATAATGCACAATCTGAGTGAGAAATATGGGTTAGTGTTCAGGATGAGCAAGTGTTGCTGCCCCATAAAATGGCAGAAGCCAAAGGGGAGAGTAGGGCCATGCCAGTTCCCCAGGATCCAGACCAGGACAGTAGAGAGGATCCAAAAATCTGTGGCTGTCCGTCAGGTCAGTAGTGATGAACGAGGTCCAGGCCTCAAAGTCAAATCCATAGGTCAGAGCCCAAGGATCTGAAGTCCAAAGCAGCTCCCAGGCAGTAAAGGGATCCTATTGCTGCTGCTGCAGTCTTTGAGAAAGAGTCTGCCAGCTCTTTCCCAAACAGCAGCTTCTCACCAGTCTGATCCAAGGTTACAGGCTCGCCCAATATAAAAGCTGGGCACAAGCACCTGGAACTAACCTTGCCCTGGGCCCTAATATTTGCTGTACACAATTATTCCCAAAGTCTTTAATATCATCAAAAATCTTTCTCTGGTTTAATCTCAATGGTCTTGTCAGAATCAGTTAACCAGTAGTCAGGTAAAAGTATTCAGCAAGTCATTTAGATGGCCATCAAGCAGTTATTTTAAGATGTATATTTTATAGCCTAGGCCTCACAGTTCATTGGACTTAAACAAATATAAGAATTCCCATCTCTTCTTCTAAAGGAAAGTTATAGGGATGCTTTGTAAATAGAAGGAAAATAATAGCAAGATGAAAGTTGAAGAAGCTGATGAAAAACAAACAAGCAAATATGACTATATAACCTAAAAATTGCTTGCAAATAATATTTGATTAATAGTGGTGCTGCTGAAGTCTATTTATAGCTTCTGAAAAGATTTTACTACTGTTTTTTTCCTTTTTGTTCCATTTAATCATGGATCAAAATATTAAGTCTAAAATGCACCCAAGGTGCTTCTTTCTAATCATTGTATCATTTCAGTAAAATCTATTGGTAAAAACAGAGTTCTAGAAACTTGAGATCCTTGGAAATGTGTTTGTTATTTTTATCCACCGCTGACGTGCTAGGGATGAAGAGCAATTTTGTTTACTCCCAGGTGGTTTAAATTTGATTTGGACTCACAGCTGAGTTTAAGCTGATGAATAGCTTTTTATTGAACGTGAATAAATTGAGAAATTCAGATTAGTCAGCCACTTTTTCTTCATAATTTAAATTCCAGAGAAGACATATTTAGCAAAAATATAACACAAAGGTACACACAGTTGATGAATCGTACCTGGTGACCAGCTGAATTAATAAAGTCACTAATGACTTTAATGCTGTTCTAGATCTTCTCAGTACTAGTGTTCTTATGAAAAACAATTTGTACAAAACAAAGATAGAACAACTTACATAAAAGATAAAACAAGTGAATGCATGATCCAATATGCAGACTAATACAAATAGATTCCTATAAGAAAATAGCTAACAGTTCTTCTTGCAGACTATTCTGTAACACATATTTTTGTTCATCCAAAAAGCAAAGAGCTTGGGAAACTAATTTACTTTTTTTTTTTTTTTTTTTTTTTTTTTTTTCTTGAAGACTAGGTTGTATTAAGCACATTGTCAAAATACAATTCAGCTTCAGAGTCTGAAACATTTTCTTATACAAGAGAAAGTAATCCTAGCAACTCCATTCTGAGACAAGTACCATTACCTGAATAGAAGAAACATCAATATATGTCTCTGTGTTCACTGATAAGGCATGGGATTCATTGCTGTCTTTTTTTTTTTTTTTTTTTTTGCCTCTCATCAAACAGCTAAGAATTCATATATTTTGACAGGAAGTTATGTGTGTGTATGTGTATGTGCATATATGTATGTGTATATCTGTAATATCTGCATATAAGTATATATATTTTAATTGCACCATGTGTGCATGTATATGTATATATGTGCATATGCTACTTTGGCTAATGCTTTGAGACTAAACAATGAAAAGGGCTAGATATTTTATTCTAAGGAAGCAGCTAAGTAATACTGACAATTCCTTCTCATAAGAATGATGAATTGTGTGAGTATGCTGTCTAGACAAAGAAGAGAGAGAATAACCAAGAGAGGAAATATTGGAAAGAATCCCATTATACTTAGTGAAAAGCGGTTACAACCCATTAGTGCTGTTTATTTGCCTTTTGGAGAATTAGTGATAGACCATTAGAATAAGCCATCTGAAACCAGAAAGTGTTGTAATTATATTCCTTTAAAGATGGAGAGCTTGTTTATTTGTTTGGGTTTATTATTTATTTATTTATTTGGCATTTGACTGCATCTGAATACATTTTAGCTTAATGTTTTATAATTTACACACAATCTCTTCTCCTCAGTTAGAGGCTGACTTTCCTAAGGATTCAAAGTTCACTAAGTAATTATTTATATTAAATTCTTATAATCATTGAGTACTTTAGCATTATTATCAAATATTTATTCCAATACCGTCTATCATGAATATATTATATCTTTTTTGTGTGTCATTATTTTACATATTTTACATATAAAAATAATTTTCCAGATCTTAAGATGAAGAACATCTAGAAAAAAAATCACAGGAGTTTTGTAAACTCTAGAGACAACTTCAGGCCTCGAACAAATAATACCATCTGTTGTCTGTTAGTTTAATGTATTTATAAATTCTAGTATTTTCTTATTATTTAGTAGTTAGTAATAAAATATCACAAAATTTAATTGAAAAACACTTGGGTTTATCCATTCATTTAGGACATTAATCTTTCAGCATCTGAGTGCACAGCTCACCAGTATGATAGGCATATTCTAATTTACAAGGATTACATAAAAATGATCTTATATACATCTGTCTGGACCCAAACAGATGTCTACAGACTGTCTACACTAGTCTGAATCTCAGATTTTTCCCACATCAGACTGAGAGGTGGGATTTGAACACCTCAAAACTGGTTCTCATTTTGAAGGTAGGTCACTTAGCTCTATTATAAGTGTGTTTGCTTTATCTTCTCTTTCTTCTATCAGCAGGGGGATATCTTTTTAAAGGGAAATGTTCCTAGGCTCAACAGAATCCATGTGCATAACATAATTTGCTGGATATAAGACAATATGCTTGCCAATGAAAAAACTGTATTCACAAGGTGTAGGATTATTTTGGAGTATTTCACAGCTGTTTTTAAAGCAAGTTTGTGTTAATTTACTGTTTATTAATACAAGCAAGTTGATCCAATAATATCACACATGAGCTGTCCAACTAAAACTTAAGTTCTGAAAAGAGTGGTTGAATTTTATATAAACTCAAAATTTTTGTACATTTCTGTACGTTTCTGTGTTTGTGCTCTCAACACCAAAGAACTAATATTTCAACTTATACATGGAAAATCTTTAGTAGTGTTGAAGAGGAAAGAAAGTCATATTTATATGATCAGAGAAATTTATCACTGAGCAATAGAAAAGAGTAGCGTCATTACTTACATTTTGCCCATGCCTTCGAATGCAAATATACTGCACACCTACATACACACATACTACTAAAAAAGAATACAGAAATCATGCTTTTATGCCTAAGATATTATAAAAAGATATACAGCCTTGACGTCAAAGACAACTAAAAAGTTTATTTGGGGAAAATACAATCCTGCATCACAGCATATCATATTAAGAATGAGAGAGTCAGGGAGAAATAACCTATCCTCTTAAAATAAAGTAGAATTACTTTGATAGGTAAAACACACATAATGTAAAACTTTATTTTGTTACAAAGCATAAGGTAGATATAAGAAAAAGGTCTTGGGTAAGATGTGATACTTTCGAAGTATTTGTGTAATTGGATATGATTTTCATATGCTTATGTGAATAATCCTTGTGAGGTAAATGTACATATGGCTGCTATTAGGTCTGTGATTTAATTAGCGACACATGATTTTTTTAAAAATAGTTTTAAATTTAAAATTAAGTTAATTAAAATTATTTTTAATATTTTTAAATAATATAAATTAAACACATACCTGTGCATGCACTACCTGTGTATACATCACTTCCATGTACAGAAATTTCCTTATTCTTGATCTCTAAAATAATTTGCCTCCAATTTTATGAAAAGCTTCTTCTTTTTTTCTTTTTTTTTTCTCTATTTTTCTATATTTTTTAGCGCATCTCATTAGTCTCACTCCTAATTTGTTTGGTATCTCTGCACTTTACTAATAGATATTAGAGGGTTTTTCGTTTTTTGGTTTGTGAAGCATATTTGCAGATTTATTTGGCTTAAGACAGTGTGCTAAATTAATATAAATGCCTGGTGTGTGAAGAGAGTTATATGAAATAAACTATTTTTCCTAAAATAAAAAATAATATTTGCAGCCTGGATTTCTTAAAAAAAAAAAAAAAAAAAAAAAAAAAAGATGTCCTCTGCAGGATATTTTGAGATTCTTTGACTTAGAAAGACATATAACTTCCATAGGTACCAAATAGCTGGGGAAAGAAGCACTCTTTGTGAACTGGAATGATTAGCAAGAAATAGTTTGTAAATCCTAAGCAATAAACTATATATGAAAGGTAGTAAACCATCCACAAAACATCAGTTCATACTTACAGAGGATAGCTGCTGAAAACAGCATACTAATTCAGTTTACTAGTCCATGATCTTGGATCTACTTGGTACGTCCCTGAGTGTTTTTGATAATTAGGATACTTGTTCATCTCCACAATGTAAGAGGCTGCTGATGACTCAGTTGTACCTTTGCTGTTACCATTGTTAGTGTGTTACCATGTTGTTTACTTTTTAAAAACATGTTTATCGAGTACCCAATACTTCCTTCCTTACTTACTTCCTTACATAAATCGCTAGTATCTTTCTAGAACTGGGCCACAGTCCTGGTAAGAGTCTCAGACAAATGAAAGAGGTTGCTGTGTTTGAACAACTCTTACAAGAACCCAGATATCCTTAAGTTTTCGTTGGCTTAAATAGATGAGAAAATATTTCTATTCTTGTAGCTACTTATGCTAAAAATAAAGTCTTTATTTGCTAATACTTTAGGAATTCACAGTCAATAACTGTTGTCTAAAGAACATCTTCATTTCTTCATTTTCCCTCACCTATGTTCGAAAAGACGACAGTAGAAGCAGAGGCTCATAAACAAAGAAGGATCATTTCTCAGTTTACAAAAATATTCATAAGATCAGATGCCAACAGAACAGAAATATTGTTTTCATGCTTATATTTTCTCTTTTCTCACAAGAATTAAGACATTTTCAGCTTAACACCACGTGAAAACTAGAGATCCTTTTGCTGTCCTTAACAAGCTGGTTCTGGTCAGTTCACATAGAAACTGCTGTCCAGAGTTCTGCTTTCTCTGTATTTATTTCCTACGTTTTGCTTCATGATTTGCCTATTAGATATTTAAACCACATGTGAAATGAAAACACCTCCATAACAAACAAAAAATGCAAATATTTTATCGGTATGGTGATCAGATGAACAGTAGTGTACAATGATGCTTCTTTTAAGAAGAGAGAATTTCAGTTTTTACAGTTGCTACTTTGCTTGTTACATTATGCACATTCGGTTTCAAAAACAGATGTCAAGAATATCCTGCTGAAATCAGCAGTATGGAAGTTAATAAATTGTAAAACTATAGAAGTTTTACATTAAAGTTACCAAAGGAGGTAGGATAACAGAGAAGACATTCCCTCCTCATAGATAAATAAATAAGTAAGCAAGCAAATAAATAAATGTAAGCCAAGAAAAAGAAACAGCAGATTTCCACAGTTGCCTATTAAGGCTGTATGTTTAGCTCCTACAAAAATCTCACAAGCAGTTTTGAACCTCACTCTATTTATTTTTCAGCCTACAGATGGTTTTAGTACCCAGTTATTTATGCAAGGGCATATTGACAGATTATTTGTTCCTTAATGATCTGCTTTGAGTTGCTAACATACCAAATAATGGATTTTCAGTCGTTTTGCTGTTCTTTGGCATGTGCCAAAATCATTACATGGTTATTTATTTCTGTTATTAGACCTTTTTTTCCTCCTATTTTATAGTACAAGTAATGCTTCACCTTAGTCATGAAAAGAATTATTTTACATGTTGATAAGTTTATATGGTGGAAGATTTCTCTTTTTCAGAAGAAATGTGGGCACAGTAAAGGAGTTATACATTCTTTTGGTGCTTGCATTATTGCATGCCAATCTGGCATTATTAAAAGTAAAGAAAAAAAATTGTATTAATTTATAAGGAGGAAATTATATTTTAAGCCTCTTTTTTTTTTTTTTTTTTCCCTTACTTTGCCCAAGTTATGTGAATAAACAGTCTAGTTAGCACACTGAATTGGTATATTGAACTGACAAGTGTCCAAAATCAAAAGAATATACATGTAAGGTGCCTAATCCTTTACACATATTTTTCTTCCAGTTAGCTTTACTTAGTCTTTTTGTGATGGAGCAGCTTTTCTATTGACTTGTTTTCATGACTTTTTTTTCCCTTTTAAAAAGGACCCCTGCATTTTGATGCTTTCTTCTTCTGCTTCTTCTTTTTATGGCCTTTTAAACTGGATAAATTTTATTTATTTATTTATTTTCCCTACTGACTTGTGTGAATAAACCATTTAATGAAGGATTTCTCAGTTTCGTTAAAACATAAGTCCAAATATCAAATTAGTATTTTTGACATTTTAAAAATGAGTTACTACTATTATGCAATCAAAATTTCTTTCCACTTCTAAATATCCTTTTTTCCTAAAAAGCAAAAGCACTCAAAATCTTTAATCTATGTTTAATAAAATGCTTTGCTGCGCTGAAACAATATTTTAACTTGATGATTTAATGTTACATCTCACAGCATACCACAAAAAATATTACCTCTTGGGCAAACTACTGCCATTCCTTGACCAAAAGAAGGAAGATTTTATTTACTTTTATATTCTGGATAGAGTTTTGTTTACTAAATATTTTCATAATGCCTCTGTGGTAAATCATCTGAAGACTGAAAGTATTCAGTGGATATATCAACAATTCATTGTTTACTTTAGTAATCATAAATTACACCCTAATAGAGCTGATTAACTCAATCAAAAGGAAAGTCATGGCTAGTTTTGCATTTTTGTTCTCATCAGTGATCCATTTTCTGAACCAAATCTCCTAATCACTTTAGGTCCCATTTGATTTGGGTCTTTGTGAGCCCAGACTGGACTCCATCCATGTAAAAACAGGCTGGAAAACAGGCTCCAGCTCTGCATATTGTCTTCTCCACACTGCAGAAGGGTAGCCATGCTTGTGAGACTCATCTGGAGCTAGTTCAAAGGGAACAAGACAAACAAAATCCCTGAAATGTGTTTAGTATGAATTTCATTACTTCAGCACCAACTGTTTCTCTCAGCAGACAGTGCTGTTTTGGTCCTCACTGCCAAAGAGGGTAGCTTGTGTGCCTACTGAGGAACAGGGTCACTATGGTGGTGAGCCAAAGACCTTTATTTAGGGTTAAACAAAACTTATGTAGCTTCTGACCTCAGAGACAGCCTCCACCCTGCCTGGTGGCACACAAATCCCAACAATCCAACCCACCAATCAGCCAATCAGCGAGGTGATCTCTTACTGACCATACAAGGCTGTCCAATGAGCTCCCTGGTCATGAGCTGGCTGCATGGCTGCAGGTCCAGCTTCTCCTACTCAACCCCTGCTCAATCTGCTGAGACACTCCCCATCACTAGCTCCAGGCTGACCCCAACAGCTGCTGTAACCCCAAAGTACTGTTTTAGCATCTAATTAAAACATTTAGTGCTAATGTTTGTTTCAAGAGAAGCACGTGAAAGCATCATTGCTACTGAAGTAATCTAGACTGAAGTCACCTAGACTGCTGCCTCTCTGCCTTTCCCCTCTGTCAGCAGTGGGGATCAGGAAAATGATCTGACTAAAAAGCAGTGGGCTTTACTTATTTAACTACGTTAGCTTTTTACTAGATCTGTTCTGTAGTTGAGTCCAACATGTGGTGGTACAAACAGGTGTACTGGACAGAAACAGTGAGGGTGGGAAAAGATAATGGCTTCTTCTGGTGGATCCAGACAGCCACTTTATGAATTTAGTCTTCCCAGGCAGATAGTGGAAAAAGGTTGTCTCCTAAGCTGGGTTCTTTTAAGTTAGTGTCCAAGGTCCCTGTTGTGCATCCCAGGAAGGTCAGTGATACCAAGGAGAGTAAGGCTTGCAAAAGAGCAAAAATAGGTGTCCTAGGGCTTAGTACTGTACTGTACTCTATTTTATTAAGTAGCAGTCACACTGTCTTATGGGCATATTGAACAGCATTAAGCCATTTGAGAACTTTTTTTCATTTTTTCTTTATTTTTTAATGTAATGTAAAATTAATAAGGTTGAGTATTAATTCCATTCACTAACCTTGGTATTGAGAATGATTTGTTAGTTTTCAGAACCTAATTTATTTGCAGATTTACAAGATGGGAAAGGAAACTTTTTTGGAGGAAAGAGAGAGACAGAAAGAAAGGTCTAACAGTCTAAAGGGCTGTGTTGGACTATTTGAAAGATGAATTGACCATTTGAATAATGGAAGTTACCTTTCTTTTAAAAGTGTATATGCTTTTTCATTTTCTAAGTTGCTGTTGGTAGAGCATGCTTCAAGTAAAACTTTTTTTTTTCCTGAGCTTTATTAATGTTGCATAATGCGATGTGATATTTATATAAGAAATAATTTTAGTGCAATGTAAAGTGAAATGAAGCTTGTGAGAGCTATCCAAAAAAGTTCTGAATATCATTTTCTTAAACTGGTTCATTTAGACATGGAAGGTAAGTTGTAAAACACTTTGCAGAAGATGCATAAATCTCACTAGCAAATTCTGTAACAGTATTTCTGTTCCTGCCTACTCTTTGTCAGTTTGACAATTCACCTGCATTTAGCACACACAGGACATGTGGTCATATTTCTAAAAAAAGTCCCATCTTGGACCATGGGTAAGATACGAAAATAGCAGCTGTTTCTTTGTGCCAGCATATGCTTTATATAAGCAGTAACATTTATGAGGCCCAAATTCCAGCTCTGAGGTCATTCATGTTCTACTGCATTTTAAAGCACACAGGATATTTTCAGGCTTCCTTTTGCACTATATATTTCAGTATTTGTACTTAATTATATGGAAAAGTTTCTTCCTCGTATGTGTCTTCCTTGTATACATTTTTAAGAGCAAGTAAGGAGAGAAAGATAAAAATAGTTGATACTTGATTTTTTTATATATACCTAATGTATAACATAAATTGAACAATATAATTACCATGCAAAGTTTACAGTGTGTCACAGAATATTAACACATCACTCTGGAAGTTCATGTTATGTAATCAAAATTATCTGGAATGCCCTACTTTCTTTCTCCTTACCCTTCCTTCCTTCCTTCCTTCCTTCCTTCCTTCCTTCCTTCCTTCCTTCTTTCCTTCCTTCCTTCTTTCCTTCCTTC
>JAWLRI010000157.1:4128054-4141214 GCA_034781795.1 Crypturellus tataupa
TCCTTCCTTCCTTCATTCCTTCCTTCCTTCCTTCCTTCTTTCCTTCCTTCCTTCTTTCCTTCCTTCCTTCTTTCCTTCCTTCCTTCTTTCCTTCCTTTCCTTCCTTTCCTCCCTCCCTTCTTTTCTTCTTTCCTCCCTCCCTCTCTCCCTCCCACCCTCCCTTCTTCCCTTCTTCCCTTCCTCCCTTCCTTCCTCCTTTCTTTCCTTCTTTTTCTTCTTTCTTCCTCTTCCCTTTTCTATTTAAGAAATTGATCTTTTTCATGTTAATTGCTAGACCTGCTAAATCTGATGTCAGAAATGGCCACTAACTTTAATGGATTCTGGATTTTCAGTTTTAGTTAGTGATTATGTTAGGGTATGTTAATGTTTGTATGAGCAAAAAAGTATTGAATTCGGGTGATGAGCACTGTTTGGAAAAGACTATGAAATGACATCCCCAGTATACCTGCAAAACAAGTGCAGCTTGGACAAAATCAGAGTTGCTTGCACAGTGTGAGAGTAGTAGTTAAAACCTCATTTCGAAGTGCTGAACACTGATATCTGTGACTCCACCATACAGAAAAATAGGATACTTCAGCTACTACGTGGATGCTTGGTTTAGATCAATTTATAGTGTTGATGCCAAATTCTGAGACAGCAGGCCCAACTCATGACTCTTGTGATCAAGAAAGGCAGAAAGAGAAAAAGGAAATGGAGAGACAGTGGGAGAGAGGGAGGGAGGGAGGGAACCGCTGTGAAATTCTGGCAGCCAATAACTCATCGCTAATGCCTGGAAGTTAATGCCTCCATTTGTGCAAAATAAATGCTGATACATTTCAAATATAAAAGTAAGGCAGTATAATCTTAATATTATGTTTATAATAATTCAGGCGTTAAGCTTGTGATCATGTGAATGGAATTTAATACCCTGTAACAGCGACGGAATAAAATTCACCATGGTTTAGGACTGAACCAGGAAGACTAGATGTCAGTTAATTCTGTAGACAATAGTGGGAGCTTATTTTATGAAAAAAATAAAAAGCTTCACCAAATACATTCTTTCTCTACCAGCTTAGCGTAGTCCTGGGTACTCTGCTTTCCTATGTGCAGTAACTAACAGTTTTGCAAACGATACTGCATAAGTGAGACAACTGCAGCGACCTTGTTCCTTGCCAAGTGCTGTGCGAAGAATGCGTATCAGCAACTTCATGCCCACTGTGTCATTAATCTAATTCAAGAATGTAACAATATAAGTTTGGCATTGCATAAAAAACAATGTTGTATTGTAATATTGAACGAAGAGGTGGTAACACTTTACATTAAGTGGCAAAACATTATTCCTTTGGGGTTATACTAAAAGGGAGTAATTGCAGACAAACTTTTTCAGCAGTTTTGGAAAATGTTGAGACTTAAACTGGGTGTTATGTGAATCCTCAGTAAAAGCAAAATCTTAATTGGCTTGTTCATGCAAGTAGTCCTACTGAAATCAATAGGATTATTCATGTGAACCAGGTAGTGGTCAATTAGTCTTAACTTTATTAGATCAACATTAGACTGCTGACGTCTTTTAGTGTTTCATAGAACAGTATGATATTTTTGCACAATAAATGAGCTTCCTTTTTTGTATCATCTTCCCAACACAAAAGCAAAATAGAGATGCATGATTTCCTCCTCCTCCTTTGTTTCACGGTGTAATGTCTCTGCAACAACAGATTATCATATGTATATATGTGAATGGAGAAGTTAGCAAATAGACGCTAGGGAACAGATTTTATTGTCTGTTTCTTTGGGTTATTCCAGGCTCAGCCTGCTATATTTGTTGTTAAGTGCACAAAGTCATGCCTTGTATCGACTCCTAACTCTCTCTGATTCTGGCTCAGATGCAGGCAGCCTAGCTGAGCTTTGCCAGCTGTGTCCCAGTTTCTGGCAGCCGTTTGCTTTTGTAGTACTGGTTACAAGGTATGACTTGTCTATAATGTGCACTCCAGCTAGGGTCACCTTCATGAGAAAGCCAGCTTTTTGGGGCCATTGCAGCCAATGTACCTTCTTCACAATTGTGAGAGAGCAGAAAACCCTTTTTTTAAATTTTTTTTTTAAAGAAATTAAGAAATACTCAAATGCAAAGAATAATGATAAAAATCCCTCACATCATATTGAACAAGAAGTATCTATGAAAAACTCTTTTATTGCAGAGGCTTTGGACTGTGCTTACAGGAGTACTAGGACACATTGACCATCCTATTTTCTCTGCTCCTTTAGAGTAAAATCCATTATATTTTTACTCCTCCTAAAAGCCATTTGTTCCATTTTAAATATTTTTATCTCATTTTAATACTTTATTACTTTTTTTTTAAGACACTATTCTTCATATAGTTATTTTTATTCTTTTTGAACCGTGTGCATCTTTCATCATTCTTCCTACTTCAGAAAATCAACAGACTTCTCCTTTCCCTGTCAAGTGAATAAATAAAAAAAGTGTACGCCTTTTTTCAGTCTTTAATAGATGAGTACTGAATCCAATATGAATTTATGTTTTCTCAATGATAATTGTTCAGATTACTTCCTCTGCATCAGATTACTTCTCTCAGCCTTATAACTTAGACCAAATACAGCTTTTTGCCTGTGAACATTAGTAAAATGAAATTATTTCAACTGATTAGTTGACTCCTAATAGAGCTTGGTAACTCAAGGGGGAAGAAAAGACACCCACAACTGTAGCTGTTCACTGATGCTGATTGCACGCTATCCTTTTCTGAGGATTATTGCACTGCTTTATTTTAATTATGTTTCTATTATATTATAGATATTTTGTGTATTAAGCTAAATATATAGAAGGGCATATATAGAAGAACATTGAAATGTTCCCTTTTCCTGAATTCAGCAATTTTGTCAAGATTTATTTTATTGCTCTTCTAGTTTGGACATCTTAAAAGATTTTTTTCAGGAAAATGGTCACTCAGACATCCTTTCAGATTTTGTGGAATCTCACGCAGAATACACACAGAATCTCACACAGAATACAAAGCTCTTGTGACACAGAAAGGTTTCAGGAATTGAGGTCCCTTCTGAACTTGCTGTACGACCAGCCCATGTGCTTGCAGTCAGAGGTAGGTCATCTTCATGGACAGGCACTACAAGATTCTGAACATCAAGCCTTGACACTGAGAACAAGAGAACAGTGTACTGTTTAAGGTTATTTCCTATTTCCTTTCCTTTTGTTTGTTTGTTTTATTTGTTTTTATTTTGTTTGTTTGTTTGTTTCTTTGTGTATCAACCAAGCTGCAAGAAAAGCCTAAATATACTATGATGAATAAATGATATAACCAAGTGAGCTCATCCTACAAGGAACATATTCTAAGGTTCGCTTAAATTTTCATCATACTAGTATTCCCTGATATTAAAGCAGATTTCATGTGTTGTAGAAGTTAAATCTTACACACTTACACATATGTTAAAATGCCATTTTTATGTTTTTCTTGGTGGGTTCATATATGCCTTTGTTTATATATTTTGCAATAATGATCTTCCTCTTTCATCCTGATGCTTTACCTTCCAAATTCTTGTATCTTCTTTCTCTCTATTTACTCTTCTTGCATTTTATGAAACTTAGTTTTGGGTTGCTTTTCTTCAGTTTTTAGTCTTTCATTTTTACTTTTCATTACTGTAAGCCACCATTCAACTAAGTGCTTTGTATACCTTTGACTTGTAGAGCGGTGACACAATTACCAGTGTTGTTGCATGGAGGATGGTTGGTTCTTAGTTGTTTCTGGATTACTTGTGATTTTTTAAAATAATTTTTTGATTTTTTTTTTAAACTGTAGGTTTTCAACAGTCTGATGAATTCCTTTTGTTTTGTAAACAAAGGTTTGTGCCTTGGATACTTTTTGAAATCTTGCTCAGAATTTCATCCTGAATATGCTTAACATCTTTCTATGATGCTATTCATGACTTTTGCTTTGACAAATCTTCCCTAGGCCTTCTCTCCCCCTCAAAGAGAGAATACTTTTTTTGTTGTCATTCTTTATGTTTTTCCTTGTCATTTGGTCTTGCATTTGGAACAACAACAAAAACAACAAATCCAACAGGTTTTGCTTTAGCTGCTAAGTATGTAATCAGCAATGGAATCTTGGATAATCACATGCTGCTGTGAAAATTTTATTACCTTTTCTTTCCATCCTATATCCATGCTGCTTATGGGCTATCTTTGACTGCAGCTGGACTTCTGATTACAATGATTATCAGATTGGATTTTAGTGCATACACATTTATCTAAATGGTTTTATTTCCTCAGTTCAGTAACTTGAACTTGCAGTTTAGTTTTAGAACATCAGACTATAATTTAAAGCAAACCATAATCATTTTAAGCATACTCTAAAATATAATGAAAGCAATCACTGAAAATCAGCATGCTTTACAAAGATATTTTCTTCAATGCAATATTGTTGCATAGGAAATAACTTGAATTTATGCAAACTAGATCTAAGATCTAAAAGTTATCACCCAGGGAAACATCACCTTCATACTTCTTTTGCTTAACATTAATTTGCACAGTGCTGATACGTACATGTATATAATGCCCACTTGGGAATTTCTGAGCTTTATGAAGGATAAACTGCTAACCTTATTTTTAAAGCATATATTTTTGATACTGTTGTACTCATAGTCAAAAAAAGCACTGATAGCATAAGAGTAAGATCTAAGCCATGTCCTTGCCACAAGCCAAAGACAGTCTGTGAATGTTTGGACTTTGAAGTTTTATCTAGTGAAGCTTGCTTCTGGAAAGAATGAGACCAAAGTCAGTCCTGATTTTATTTATTTATTTTTTTTTTTAAGTAATTTAGACATTTAAGTAGCGATGCTTTCCTACTTAGAAAATTTGAATCTGAAGAAGGTGTTGGAAATATAGCTCTAGAAAAGATCAGATAGTAACTCAGATATGCCTTTTTTTAGAAAATACACACAAACACATGCATATGAACACATAGGTATGGGTGTGTATATTTATATTATATATAGGTGTATGTGACACGTATTTCCCATCACTATAGAGCACCTTAAGCCAGTTTTACTTTTAAAAAATAAATTCTAAGCACATATATATAGGAACAGGGTACATTTTAACTCTGAAAGTCATATCATTAAATCAGTGATGGTGGTCACATAAGGTGAGTGCTGTATGATCCTCTGTGTATGTTTTAAAACAGATGTACATTTAGGAGAGGTAATCATTACTGAAATACAATGCTGCAAAGATAAATTAACACTGCTTTTAAAATTTACATGAGTTTTTAGGGTCTTCAAACCATGTGGTGCCTTTACCATAATTAAGAGCTATTCTTAATACGATACTTTTTTCCTTTAAATGCATATGTCATGTTGGATCGGGATTTAGGAGTCCTCTTCATACTTCATAATGAACTAAGAACAGAGTTTTAAGTGTAAAGCATTATTTAAGATACTTATTTTCAAATTACTTATAGTAACAATATCAACACCTGAATTTAAAGACATATTTTTGGCAAACCACTGTTCAATACTTGTGGAAGTTATTCAGCTGAACTCTTTGAAATAAATATCTCAAAGAACTTATGGAGAGTGGATTTATTTTTTATTCCAAAATATGGAATGCAGGAAAACCATGTGTAGCAACTTTCATGCGTTTCATATGGACTAAATCTCTCATTCTGAACTTATGCAGTTTCGTCATCTTCAATTATGTTTCAGCATGGTGCATAACATGAAAGGAAACTCTGCATGAAAAATAGACTTTCAGTCTGTCTTGAGCAATTTGCTTTCATTAGTCAAGCCACTAATAGCTCAGTTCGGTGATAGTTATGTTTTATAGGTGGGTAGATTGATTTTTACACTTTCTATTCCTTAGTGCTCGGTACTTAAATAAACAACTATATCAAATGATATTTATGTTCTGTGCAAAAGCTTCCAAGAAAGCAGTTATATTTCTGTGACTACATAATGTTAACAGGGAAATGTAAAAGTTATTTGTGAAAGTAATAATGAAAAACAATACTTTCAATCAGATATCACATAAAATATATGTTACAAAGTGTTTGTTATTTATTCTAACCTAATAACTCCCTGATACAATAGTAGATAATATTTTTAGAGGAAAAAAGATGTCAACTTACAAAACAAACAACAATAATAACTTTTTTTTTCTCACATTAGCAACACTACTGAATTAAGTCCCCTTACTCAAGATGAATTTACTCACTTTTCCCCTAGGAAAATATTATTGATGAATAAATGTAACAAAATTAATTGTTAGTGATACTAAAAATGAAGAACTCAGAAGCATGGTTGATCTGGTTCATTTTTTTAACAGAAAATAGAAAAAAATAACTTATTAATCACTGTAAAGCAGAAGCTAAAGGAGATATTTCTCGCTGTAAAAGTATGGGAGAGAGTGTGTGTTAAGAACTAGGGAGAAATAGCAAAGTGAAAGTAAATATTAAACTGAGTGGAAAACGATTTAAACAAGTGGTGGAATAAGGACAAAAATATTTTCCATAAATTTCCTTGAAAGAAGCAGCTCAGTTCTGGAACAGTCTTCTAGGAGCAAGCAGTGCCATCATAAAACTCAGATTTCTTTTAGATGGCCCTTGGTGCTTTCCTCAAAGTCTTTATATGTTGTGGATCCTATTGATTCTAGCACACCAGACCTGTGACCGAAAAGGTCTATGGCCTTCCTATGCTGTTTTGTCCTAGCTCATGTTTTTCTCTATAGCTTATTTATCTGCTTGGTTTTGATATTTTTCCAGAATGACAAATTAATGTTGACATTACAGATCATAGTCAATATAGAGCTGAGTTCCTGAGTTCATCAAATATGCATTTTGACCAGATTTTCAGCAAGATCTACTGGGATAAGTTAATTTGCTGAAATGTATACTTTTTTTTTTTTTTTTTTTTTTTTTTTTACCAAGTTTAATACCAATGATGATACTATTATCATTTAATTATTTATATACATATATATATATAACATATATATATATACTTAGTTGCATATATTGACTCCACCTTCACTTTTAAGCAAAAAGATTTCAGAATCTCACTTTTGTTTGCCATTTGTTTTTATCAAGTGTAAATGCAACACCCCAGACTGCATCATATACTGACAGACAGAACAAACATTAGTGACTTTGCAGAATAATACTTGTATATCCTGCTTCTTTGTATGGAAAAAATTGCCATATAATTTGGGAGTGATGATCCAATCATTTAAATTCTCTGAAATTTTCTTATAAATAGTAGTTTTGAGGTACATAAAAGCTTCAAGTCATTAAATTTTATTTTTTTTATATTGCCTGACACCTTTGAACCATTTGATATGAAATATAATTTAGACCTCAGTTTGTCATAAATGAAAGGAAATGCTGCCAATAAAAATTTAAGATGTATCATTTTCACAATTTTCCCTTTTCTGTGTGAGCACTTACCTAGATAGGTATTAGCAGGGAAACATGATCAGGCTTGCTCCCATATCAGCTGTATTCTATTGATTTGATCTCATTTATGTAGCAAACTCATAATATGATTTCTAAACTGGGTGCCATTATTGCGTGTTCCATCAATAAGCTCATATTTATACTTTTTAAAAATAAAATGTTTTTTAAGCCCACTAACTTACTGTCAGCTAATCCTCTTTTGTATATGGAAGTTACAATTACATCTGCGTTATGCGTTGGCTTCAGTATACAAACGAGTTCAAGAAAACTCTAATTTATTAAATTAAAAATTTAATAAACACGTATAGCAAATTTGGGATGGGGAACTATCATAATGGAAGATGGAGCAGAGTTGCTGATTCTCAGCTGAAGGTGAAGTGGCTTTGATTTAACATACCATCAGTTTTCTGCAAAGTCTTAATAAAATTTATATTTGAAGAACTGCAGTTGTCATGAAATTAAGAAATATGAGATACTCTAGAAGCATACCAAATGTAATATTTCTCTACATCAGAGAAACTGTAACAGAACACTGAGACAGTGGGCAGAACATCTGGTTTGACATATTTATGTACCAAGCATATTTTTTAAATGTAGACATAAGACCTAGTTGCAAAAATCAAACTTGAAGCCACTGACCTAGCAAAAGAGACATAACAAAACTTATGTTAGTCTTATATAAAGATGAAGGAGAGACCTCAATATGTTGAACATACTCTTCTGTGCAGGTATACCTAAGTAATGAACAAAAATGTTGAAAGTCAGGAAAGAACTGTGAGCTGACTTCCCATAAATAAGACTTCCTGTGAATGAAAATTGCAGATATACAAGGGCAAAGAGGGTTATAGACCATCATGCATTTATTTCATCTTCATAGGAATTGATGCATGTCTGACCTCTCAGGAGCTAAGAACTCCTTCCAAGAAACTTTGCTACAGCTTTCTTGAAGAGTGAACCAATATCTGTTTTACTAACCACTATGTTTTCTGTGTTGATTGATTTGCCTACTTTTTGTATTGTTTTTGTGCTTTTTAATAAACATCTACTTATTATAAAACTAAGCTTTCCATATTTAGAAAATGAAAATCTTTTTTTTTTTTTTTTCACTTCTCCAAAGTGAAGTACCCATTTAGATATGTTTATATCTGATCAAAGCAGAAATGCAGTCACATGGTTGAAGCTGGGGAATGAATGAGCCTTGGAAGGAGCAGCTGGAGAGTTTTAAGTTTACAGGTTTACTATCATAGTGATTTCCTATTTCTATCCTCCAGATCAGAAAGCAAAGAGCGATATAATCATATTATTCTCTACTTCCCTCCCATATTGGGACACATGGGGGTTCCATCTGGCAATTTTACTCCCAGTATTTGTGCTAATATCAATTGTGAACGGTAAATTTTAGTATAGAAAGGAAGAGTGGTGTAATGTGCTATTCTATACACCTGATTTAAGTTATCTCTGGAGGAGAGGTAATCAGGTCTTTTTTAAAGAGGTAGAAAGGTGCCTCAACTGGCATAAGGAGCCTAGAGTCCTTGTGCAGCTTCAGCTTCAGTTTCTTCACACACTAGGCTAAGGTGCAGTTTTCAATTCTGCTTACAAAAGAAGAGAAATATAGTGTCCCACTAGAGGTTTTGCAATAGCACAAAAATACCAGTACTTATCTAAGGAATCCACAAAATCAGTATGGTAACTGTCACAAATTTATGTTTTCTTACATTTGTATTCTGCATATTGCTATTATTATATAAAAGTACTTCTTGAAAAACTTTTCATATATTTTTTCTTATAAAATCAAAAGCTGTAATAAAGAGAACACAGAGTGCTTAACATGTTGAAGTTCCTCTGAAGCACATTTAAATGCTGTTTCCTGGTTCTGTTATTTTTTTCAATGTATGTGGCTAATAGGATTCAAAGGACTCACTACATAAGTTAATAAGCTGATAAAAGGAATAGTTTTGCAGGAAACCATAGAAATTTCACTGAGCACAATATTGCTGGATAAAATATAGAAAAATTATAGTATTTCATCTTTTATATGGTATATAGATGCCTGTACACGTTGAATACGTGTGAATAGCTTGTGACAGTGTATTCATAAGTGTTATTAGTCCCTCATATTACCTGTGTCAGTATTTGATTATATAGTTCTCACTGTGTTTAGCATTGAAGTAAATATAGAATCACACAAGACCTGAAAAAAAAAAGCGAGATGGATCTTGGTAATGAAAAATAAATCAAGAATGCTAAATTCCCCTCATCTGAAGAGGCTGATGATTATAAATGTGTATTAAAAAAAGATCCTGACACTTTATATGGCATTGGAATTGGCTTGAAAGCTTCACTGTTGACTGTCAAAATATTTTTGAAATTCTCAGGCCTTGAAAATCAGCTTACTGTCATCAGAGCAGTCTAATGCCATAGGACCCATTATTTTAATTTCCTATTGCAGCTCCTGTTGAGAAATCAAGCCATGCAAACTCTTGTTTTAGATAAACCAAACATGGTTACAGATATGCTTTATAATGTGACAAGATTGACTAATGGAAACTGGAAATTAGATTTTCACTATCCTTATGATATGGTATCTTTAGATAATGTAGATATGGTATCTTTATGAACAGGCAATCTATCACAGAAGAAAAAAGTCAAGATGTTTTCTGTGAATGATTTTATTTGTGCCTTGTCTTCTTTATGAAACTTATAAAGCTCTCTTTAGTGAAGTCATGCAGGATTAAAGGCATTGGATAATAATAATAATAGAAAAAAGAAAGAAGGGGTAAGGAGAATCTTGTTATTAAGATAAATGATATGGAATATGATGCAAGAGTTTCTCAGGTTGCCATGTAGTAGCACCTTTCCTGCAGGGACCTGTGTTACAAAGGAGTTATTAGCACATTGACACAGGCAGGCTCTTCATTTCTGTATGTAACATGTTACATGACAAAGTTAATCTGCAACCTTTATAACTAGGCTACAAAAACTGGTAACTAAATACTCCTGTTCTTCTATTTTATACTTAAGTATAACACAGCACAGTACACAGACAATGTTAACCTGGAAATGGTGATTTAAACTGGAGCATGTATTTTCTTTAGAATAGGGAAGAATTTCTCCTTAATGAGTGGTACATCTCATAGTCATTTATCACATGTCACATAGTCATTTATCCTTAACAATTATGTGAGTTCTCACATGTGATAAATTTAAGGAATGTGATAAATTTAAGGAATTACATTTTCAATCAGTCTATTCTTATCAAGTCACAGAAACTGGCTAGTCATACCATAGATAAAGAAATCTCAAATATCACACTACGAAACAGTAGCCTTTCTTGGACTGTTAAGTATTCTTTTCTAAAGTGTAGGAAATGTTACTAAAAATATTCTCCAGCATATTTTTTTTTGTTTGCTTGTTTGTTTGTTTTTGGTGAAACTGACTTCTGGAACCATTACTGTTAAGTATGAAATATTTAAATTTCACAAAAATATATTAAAGTTAAATTTTATGTCGCTTCTGTTATGCTTCTAGTTCTACACTTATGACATTAGACAGAAATGCCTACTTCCAGTGCATGTTCACAGCTTAGCTTGCAAGCATTCAGAGATACATTGGCAGATAAAAAACTTTACCTTGGAGATACAAGCAGAGAGCTTTCCTTTTGCTACATGTAAGATTATGACCAAATGACAATAGGTAAAACTTTTCTGGTCTTAATGGAAATTTTGCCTGTATATGAGTCTCTTACAATCTGTATTCAGTATCTAGGTTTCTGAGTGAGTGCAAAAAGAGTAGATAATGTATATTTTCTCTGGAAGATCTTCATGAGCGAACTCTAGTTCAAAGTGTAATGATTACTACATTTTCCATCATGGCACAAACAACATTGCTCTCTGACTCATGGAAAACCATGAAAAAATTCTGAAGCATTTTCTATTAAAAATAAAAGATAGTAGCAAAGAAATGGATCTAGTGGAACTTAATATACCTCTTAAGAGGTGGCTTATCACAGTAAACATTTGAACTGTGTCAGTCAAAGAAATTCCTTGGTTCATATGGAAGTCAAACTCTTAATTATATTTCCTTTCTTTTTGAAAATAAAGTGTGAAGAGAATGAGAAGTTTTAAAGTGGTTGATCCTAATCTTGAATTAATAATAAATAATACTTTTCTATGTCAATGCAATTAAAATTCTGTTTATTTCAAAATGAAATTAAAAAAGCCTAAAACTTATTCTGTATGTCATGACTTTCTTTTAGAACATTGTATGAAATCCTGCAGTGAATAAAAGTAGAGATCGTACAATTTATTTTAACACTGATATCTATCACAATGGCAGTTTTAGAACATTCAGCAGACAAAATCTTTCTTGTAAGTTTTATAACCTCCACATCAATCCTGAAGGAAGGATAAGCACAGCTGACAGCTGGCAGCTAAAGAGAAACTTAATTAAGAAATTATTCATCCAATACGGGGTAAGCTAATTGGAATACAGCTCCATAAGTGGGACATGGAGTGAAATCTCAAATGGAAAATAAGTGAAAAATACTGAACTCAAATGACTTAGAATTTTGAAGCATCTACTTCTTCCCCTTTTTTACCCAGCTTCATATCACTGTAGAAGGCCTTCAGGTTAATAAAGCCCAATTTCCCTATAGTGAATCCATGCTGACTACTCTTGATCACCTTCTTATTGTTTACATGCATAAAGATGACATCCAGGGTGAACTGGATCAATCAGATCTACATTTCAGGGATGGAGGTGAGGCTGACTGGCATGTAGTTCTCTGGATCCTACTTGTCCTATTTGAGGACTGGAGTGACATGAACCATCTTCCAGTCTTCAGGCTGTTGCCCATGACCTTTCAGAGGTGATTAAGAGTAGCCTAACAAGAAACATTCTAACCTTTTAATGTATTGTATTCTAGAATATAAAGTAGTCATATGCAATTTTTTTAAAATTACAAGTATTTTAAATTACTTTGGGTGTTTATAATGATAAAAAACACTTGATTTCATAATAACAGATAATTTATCAGTTTGTAAAGTAACAGTTGAATTAAGTCTTTTAGTATTGTCTTTCAAACACCAGCCTCTAGAAAATTTTAATTTGTTATTTTATGAATCAAGGAAAATTTACAAATCTTGAAAAATGTAATATCTTATGGTTCAGAGCTCTAGTTAGTATAACCCATGCAGTTGCAACTTGTCTGCAATTACTATTTAGTTTTGGCAAAAAGAGGTTAAAAATTATGGCTGAACCTAACAACACAATGTAGAACATGACAGGAAAATATAAGGATTGATACGTTAATCTTTCTTTAAAAAAAGTTATTTTGTAAAATAATCAGCAATATAAATAACTTTTAAAGAGTGTATGACATACTTAGAAACAAGAAAGCTGAAAGCATTCCTGGAAATCTGTGCTTTTGCTTTGTGCAGTGATATAGATATTAAATATATCAACAATAAGGAAGAAATTCAGCATGCTGTAAAGTGATAAAGGTAATCTGTTTTTAGGTTTGGAGCTTGCTTCCCATTCAGTCAAGATGGTAATTTAATATACAGTACAAAGATATGTCTCATTTTAACATAAATTAAATTATGAAGTCTTCCAGGTAGAGAAATCTTTGAATACCCAGATCATATTTAAGCATTAATTCAGATGACTTCCCTCTCCCCACTCCACTAAGAAAAAAAAAAAAAAAAAAAAAGT
>JAWLRI010000157.1:4174213-4185136 GCA_034781795.1 Crypturellus tataupa
TGTTCCAGGCCCCTGATCATCCTCGTGGCCCTGCGCTGGACTCTCTCCAGCAGCTCCACATCCTTCTTGTACTGGGGAGCTGGGAACTGGGCACAGTGCTCCAGGTGTGGCCTCACCAGGGCTGAGTAGAGGGGCAGGATCCCCTCCCTCGACCTGCTGGAGACACTGCTTTTTTTCCCTCTATCTGTCCTACCCTGGCTGTTGAAATTTAGTATTTCTACATGTAATTTTGCACACTGTTTCAGCTTCTTTTTCTTTAACACCAAGTCTTTGTTCTATTAAAAATTGTAACTTCTTTTTTTTGTTGCATCTATGACCTCAGCAGAGGTGTATCTATCTGAAATGTAGCAAGTATACCACTGAAATAATAGGGTGCACCTAGACAAATGCTTTCCTGTATACTCCCCGTAGAATCCTCTGAGATTCTACTCAGAACTGATATTAGTGTCAGTTACATATCTACTTGTTTTGCAAACATTATATTGGTAGTGTGACTTGTTGTGCATATATGTGAATAAGTGAATGCATCACTAGTTTTTCTAAATGGTAGGATCAAGTAAAGTAAAATAGGGATTATCTAACAATGCACAATTTAAGATTTTATACTATTTTGAATGACATAATTGCTTTGAGAGGGCTTGTTTCTGCATGCATGACAAAAAAGATATCATATGCCAAAAAAGATATTGTTCACAGCAAATACCTTTGTATTTAGTTCATGATTTGTTGTGGTATACAGAACTGATCAAAAGTTTGTAGTGAAACACCTTGTTCTTCCTCAGAAGGATGCTGAAACGGTCAAAGTACTTTTTCTTAATCAGATTTTTTTGTTGTTCTTTTTTTAATAATTTCACACCTGTATTTGCATAGTATTGAATGAAACTAGAGCAAATTATAGCTAATGGACAGCAAAAATAGGAATTTACCTGGTTGAATTATTTAGTATATACCTCCAGCTCTAGTAATGAATAATTACAGAATGGTATTCCAGAATGTCATGGTTGATCTTGACAGTCCTGAGACTGATTAATGTGATGTGGGAAAGGTGCATTCACTCTAGAGCAGAAAAGAGTTGAAGTTCAGAGATACTTTATGCATATTCTGAGAAAGTTTATTGAACTTCTGGAGACAAAATATGCACTTTTTTTTTTTTTTTTTTTTTTTTTTGTTTTTTTTTTTTTTTTTTTTTTTTTTTTTTCTAATTTTGGGGATGAATCCTAATGGACTTTCCATATCTTAAACACTCCATATTGCTCTTGTGATTCCACCAGGTAACACAATTAACAGATTTCACTTAGGCTATTTTTCTTTTTATATTTTCAAATTCGTTTCAGTTTCATAATTTCACTGATTGATCATTGCATCTCCTGGACTTGTATGGATGACAGTTTGCAGGTATAAAACTGACTTTTCTCTGCTTAAAGCTGGACATGTAAATGCCAGAAGGCTGCCAAAATGCATGCAGATCCCCTGAGGACCTCATACCCATGATCTACCAAACTCCTAAGAGAAAAATATTGGTCCATCTTGATTAACAAAAATGTTTTTCTGCACAAATGCTCAGATTTACCATTTCTCTTCAGGGTGAAACATAAACGATGTGTTTCTTATAAGCAACATACTGTCATAGAAAAAGAAGGGATTTGTATGGAATATATCACTTTAATACTGTGAATTCCACGGACATAATGTGAAACAATCCCATTAAAGATAGATTTGAGACCATCATTACATTTGGTTTGACGTTTGACTTACTGCATAAGTTTTTGCTATCTGTAAGTTTCCTAATATCCATCACACATCCACTTTTGCTAAAGATTTTTGAAAGCAGCTATGCAGTAGATATTGTTTTATTTTAAATATGATAATATAAACTGCATCATCGAATTACATAGGATATATAGATAAAAAGGAAAAAACGATAATTATCTTTTTAAAATGAACTTTCAACTGTATAACTTCCCATTCATTTAAAGTCTGTTTAAGGAATGCTAGAGATTTCTGATACCTAAGCAGCAGAGAATATAATATTCTCAAGTTCTTGCTTGAATTATTAATATCATCTAATTACAGGATCATATTTTTACTGCTTTTCTAAAAGTGTTCTTAAACAATTCTCCTCTTAAAAAGCCTCTGACAAATATAGTTTATGTTCATTCTGTGTGCAACACAGGATGATCTAAGACACTCTGTTACCTGCTTATTCACTTACTCTCTGAAGAAGGAAAACGAAGTGAGGACTTGAGTAATTAGAATAAAAATTCTTTTCAAACAAAACTTTTATTTTACAGACAGTAGAATATATTTGTATAACACAGAATATCTCCTATTTTAAATTAACAATAATTAGGGAAGTTTAGTAGAAAGTTAGTGAAGTTAATAGCAGTCATGAAATTATAATAGTTTATTATTATTATTATCATAATTATGATAATGTGAAACATATTTTTCTAATTTACTACAAAGATTAATCAGAATACAAGATTTGTTATTTTAAGAACATGTTATAGAAATATTAATTTTGTGCAAAAACCTTTGTCACTGATTGTTTTCACTTTGTGGTTTTAATTCATGCAAATTACTAAGACTTTAACTGCTACTCTGTAACTAGACTGACTGGTACTCAGGGTTCTTTCAATTTGGATTTACAGTATTCTATAAGTTCCAACAAGAGAAGCTCCAGTAATGATAACTGGAAAAAAGAATTCAATCTAGAAGTTCGAGCCTGATCTAGAGCTCATTTTGGAATGCAAGTTAAAGTTAAGTGATAATTCCAAGTTGGTTCAATCCCCTGGACTAATGAGATGTGGTATACTTTCCTAAAAGAGATATTTTTAGCAACAATACAGAACAGTATCTTCTAGATCTTTAGCAAGAATTAAAGTAGAACAATAATAGAAAAATGCTAGTTAAGGATTTATCACAAGGGAAAAGAGAAATAATTTTTGAAAGAAACTTCTGATTTTTCTATTCTCCATAAATCCTTTGATTAGGAGTAGAAAATCTTCACACATTTTGTGGTTCCACTCTTTAGTGTACGATCTAATGACACTATCCTCTGACACAGAACGTCTATGGGTTTTTATCTGTTTATTTGTTTTGTTTTGTTTTGGTTCAATAAATGGCATATGAGAATGTGAGTTTTGCAAATTCCTGGGTGTACGTCTGAAGGAATAATGAGCATGGCGACTAAGACCAACTTCTCCATGGACATGTTCCCTTTGTGTTATTGTAGGTGACTTTGTTCTACTCCCACTGTTTCTTTGTCTGCTTAAATATTTATCCAAGGTAATAACAATAATTATAAAATTTAAGTCAACAACTGTTAGCACACATATTTTTGTTGCTGACAAATTCAATTAAAGGCATTGCTAGCTAAACCAATCCAACAGCAGGTAGCTTACAAAAGGTCAACTCTGAATTATTATTTCCCCATAATAATTTCCCAAGCTATTAAGTCCATAAAATTCATTTGAAATTGAAAGCCATAAAAATAAATTATGGAAAATGCCTTGGTAGTTTGTGGATATTCTAGAGCATAAAGCTGTGCATCTCCCATGCATAACATCTCTGCAAACATTGTCCAGGGTGTAGCACAGCCAGTGTTAGGACCTAGCAGTTTGCCAAAGTGCCTATTTCTAAGCAAATATTTTCAAATGAGAGAAGTCTTGATACACAGTAATAAATGAAAACATTGCAACAATGGCAGCAGCTTTTGAAATTCAGTAAACCTAAAGCAAGCTGTACTTCCAAAATTCCAGTATGAGACAGAACTTTGTAGTAAACAAAACCACAACTAAGGCAGACAGAACCTATAATTCATATATCTGATTCAAGCTTTTAGTTACAGTGTGATCAAGGCTCATTAAAAGTGATATTCACAGTGCCACAAGTATTCTTGACATCCTTGAGTTTATTGTAGCAACTGTATCAATCTACAAAAGTCAGACAAAAGCCTGAATTGACCTCCTGCAGAATTCCCCAGATGCAGAAACTAGGGAATTTGCAAGCTATTTTTCAAACAATCTATTTTATTGGAGAATTGTGATATAAAATAAACATTTTTTTTCATTATTTATTTATTTATTTATTTATTTATTTTTATACAGGGTGTTAGTAAAACAAATGATGAGAGGAGAGAGTAACCGAGTAACTAATATATTATAGTGGAAAAAACAACTAAACATAGTTAAGTTGTCTTTGCATATGTCACTATCTTACATGTTGAAGAATTGAAGATATTTCTATTATATCTGGTATAGAAATCATATATCTCAAAATTTTCTTGTTTGTTTTCCCTTCCCCATATAAATCAGTTATTGGAATAAAATGTATTTCTTCTCCCTGAGAAATTTACCTCAGTTTATCTATCTATTTCAATTCTTAGGAATAACAATCTAAAATGAAGAATCTGGCGGCGGGAAGGGGGTTGGAAAAGTATTGTAATAGACAGATGTTGCCGAAATCTTCCCCAGCTTCCAAACAAATATGAAAATATCTGATATATAATTATTCCAGAACTGTAATTTGGTGCACATTAACCAGAACAGCTTCATAATCTTACAATTGTAAGTTCACTACAGGGGTTCATTAAAATTAATATTGATATAATTTCTCAGCCTTTTCCAAGGGAAGGCAGGCATTCTTATTGCTTAAACAGAGGCTTATTTTGCTTACCCTTGGCCTTTCTTCATTAAACTTTTATTTTATTAAAAAAAGTATAATATCACGATGCCTGCTATATATTTCATTATTTAGACTTCCTTTTTAAAGTGTCTCATCTCTTAATAGTAAATGGAATATAATAATGGTTCTTGAGAAATCTGAAACTGTTAAGCACACAATATCAAGAGATCTCAGTCTGAATTTAGTATATGCAGCATATGGGCTGTATGTAGCACATGTGGTATATATATGACAAAAATTTTTAGCTTTGATTTATGTCGTATAATTTATATTATTTACCATCAAAAAATCTGTACCTCTGACTCCTAAAGAGTGCTCAGGCTTCACTGCCTTTCTATAACCTGTAATTCTATTACAAGTTGTAATTGCAAGTTGATTTTTAGGAGATTTTTGTTAAGTTCTTTTTCCTATAGGAAGCTAGAAACATTCTGATATAACATTGAAAAAAAAAAAAAAAAAAAGAGAGTTTTTTTTCCTTCGTGTTAGTTTTACTATCGGAAAAGAGATTAAGCCTTTCTTTAAAAATATAAATGCCTGTTTTCAGTTTTTATCTTGAATTAATTTATGTGAGAGAAACATCATATAGACATATTAAATCAGTTTGAGAATCTGCATTCATAAATTCAGATTACTTCTCCATCATGATGCATATGAGTTTTACTACTGTTGTTTTTCTTGATGTTATATGCATCAAAATAAATGTATACTTTGAATATTGGTTCTGTTTAAGGAAACTGTGGACAATGGTAGAAAGCTGAACATTATTATTTGATGCACATCAAAATTTTCCTAAATTGAAGTAAATTTTTATGAATATTACTTTTACTTGGGACACTTCAATATGGCAGATAAGCAGTTAATTATTCCAAAACTGAATGAAATGAACTGATGGAAAATTCCTTCTGATTTCAGGGGGAATGAATACTGACATCTGTCTACATGGTCCTAAAAAGTTATTTTCTTAAATGTTCAATAAAAAAAAAAAAAAAAAAAGAAGAAGAATTTATTACGTTTGATATGAAAAAAAGGATGGAATGAAAGATTTATATTACTTACAATACACTTTGAAATTTACCAATAATTGGTAATCATTTACCAATGATTTAAAAACATTAATTTAAGAGGAAGTAAACTAAAATTATATAGGAAGTCCTAATAGCATTATTCTTATATGTGCTGGGTGATCATAATATGAAATTTCCTTAAAGAATAAAGTGTAAATTAAAAAAAAAGAAAAAGAAAAAAAAATAAGAAAAGAAAAAAAAGAAAACTGGTGAACTTTTTTATTTCACACATCAGGACTGGACAGGAAAATAATTTCTTCATTTTCTATTAAAATTGTAATTTGTAAAATAGATCTATTGAGACTGCTGGCGATTAGGGCCAATGTTCCACTGGCCTCTTTGGATTAAAGGCTTTACATGAGTAAGACCTGGTGCCTTTGGTGACTTGAGCATGACATCCTCATGTCCAGCAATATATACTATCAGCCTCATTAGAAGTAGTGTTATTGTTTGGAGTAGTCTGCATATATTTGTGAATAATGAACAAATAGCAGCTATGTATTTGTAGATCAACCATCAGCTTCAGAAGAAAAATACAGCTTTCAGGGGACAGGAAAAGGTGTTTGCAATAGGGTCTCTAATTGTCAAAAAATGAAAAAAATGTGGTTTGAGAGTTGCATATGATTATTTCAGGCAGATGTTGTATTGGCTACATACAGGTGAATGCTTCAAAATGCTAAAACAATCTAGAGACTTCTGTGTCAACAGCATTTTCTGTACCACAAATAAATATTGCAAAGAGATTGTTACAGAAGTGTGTTTTCCAGTGCAAACCATGGGGTTCTAGAAAAATACAAAAAAGGATGAATTGCTTCTTAAAATGCCTCTACTTTGTTAAAAAAAGAATTTTAGTAAACTGAAGCATCTCTCAAGTGCTTCAGAAACTGAAATTTCTTAACTGATTTACAACATCTTAGAATTGACACAAGACAAGATTAATACGAGAACAGCCACAGATAAATAAGTTGTACTCCTTAGAGAAAATTCATTAACACAAAAGGCAGGTATAGAATTTCAAATCTTTTCAGTTGAACCAAGACTATCAGTGTGTGAATTAATCGTATCTCTCAAAATGGGTGATTTATTCCTCCTACTATCAGCACATTGAAAGATAAGACATAATTACAGCAATTATATAGGTCCCTCTTAAATACTCATTCTTTTAGTGTAGTGAAAGATATAATTTATTTTGTTTGGTTTCTTCATTCAGAAATTTTATGCTTTATGCATTACGTATGTAAAGATATATGTATTCATCAATCTCTAGCATATGTAAGTGATCATCAGCTGTATTTTTGCCTCCATTTTCTTCCAGTTAAGAAAACAGTTTGACAATGCTTTAAAAGTGCTGAGGCAGTTTTACTGCAGAGTATCATGCATGAGCTGATGAAACCAATCATCATCTCTGAGCCCTGCAATGTTTGAGCTGGCAACGTATTACTTTGATAAGAAAACACCTGAGACACATTTATATATATATATATTTTTTTTTTTTTTCCTTGTAGTTCCTGTACTAGGGTAACATGTTTTTTCTTCCCACAAGATGAGCATTTTTTTTAGTACTTTCCTGTCTCAGGGTTTAGTTAATCCTCTGGGTTCCCTGTTTTGTCTGTAGTGCTCAAATACGTTTCTCTCATGATCTTCAATCTCTGGGTGTCTTTATCTGCTTTCCAAAAACTAATTGCTTTGTCAATAGCCAAGAGTTTTTCCCTCTGCCTGAAATCCTTGCCCAGATTGCAATCTGGTCTCTTTTAGTGGATTCAGCTGGCCCCGAGGCAAAACTGGATCTACATTATCTTTCCACTAACATCTCTTTTGTACTTTCACTTTTTTTTTTTTTTTCCCATGTATTTTTATTTAAGAGTACAGTGCTTGCAAAGATATCCAATAAGCCCCAGGGTCTGCAATGCAGTTTGTTAGTGTTTTTAACTGCCTGACTTAATTGAAGGTTGTTAAAATCCCATGCGGTACTGAATTGGCTTATGTCAAAAGCAAAGCTGGTTGACAGATGTCTTTTGCTGACACTTTGTTGGTGTATTATGAAATCCTGCTTACATATTCTTTATCTGTTCTCATTTTCATATTTATTTATTTATTTTTACGCTCTTGAGAATTGCCAACATCTGTTTCTTATTGCTCCTTGAATCACCTTGTACCAGCCCTGCCATAGTGAAACAGTGGTCTCAGCTCTGCAGAGTACCTGCTCCATGACACGCTAGAGGAGCTGCTGCTGCCCGCAATATCATATGGCTTGGGATTAAAGAGGAAGCATGGATAGCAGCCTGTTCTTCAGTCTGTCTTTCTACCTTTTCCAATAAATCTAATAGATTGTTTAGAAGATTTCAATCCCGATCCTGTCCTGGTTTTAGATCATGTGTCATGAGAGCAAAGGATCTATGGGGGAGAAGAGGCATTTTTACAGTCAATGTTTTCATTAAGTTGAATATATTTAGGAGGTGTTAAGATTGTCAAACGTGCATTAGGGAATCTTCTGTAAAGCTGTGGATCATTTCTGTAAAGCTGTGTCCTTTGATAATGTTACATGAAGAACAGTTGATACCTTGAGCCCATTTTGAATTATGCATTCACACTTTTAATTTTCTGTGTAATGTAAATTATAGTGTGTTGCAATAGACATTTAAATATGTCATGATCTTGTAAAATAAACTGTTTATAACTCATTTAAAATAGTTTCAGAAGGACATGCAAAGAATACTGAAGTTCACCAGTTTTTATTACATGCAACAGGTGGCATGTAATACTTCTTTCACTCCCAAGGACAAGAAAGTTGGAAACAGGTTAAGCCTGTTCAGCCAGGTTCAGCCAAGCAATGTTTTGCAATGGTATGCCTTTATAATTTTATGAGTTTCTTCTTTCAAGATGTGAAATCAAAGCTAACAGCTTGAAACCCTGTCACTGATGAGTTAATCTTCTTTTCAAAACCAAAGAAAACAGAAAGAACATAAACTGTATCATTTTGTCTAATATAATATTAGCAGGATTTCTAAAAATGTTTTTTTGTGTAATATTGTTAAGGTTTCAAAGAATGTAAAACTCAATCACAGTTACAATTTTAGTGCCTAAATGTTTTATTTGAAAAGATCACATAAATCATACAAAATCTATGCAACTTGACCACAGAATTTTCTTCAATAATTTTTTTGGACCACTCATCAGCACTGTTTGAAAATGAACTTTTCTGAACTTTAAGATATTAAAATATTACCCTGGAGCCTTTTAAATTGAAAAGAAAAGATTATCTTATTTCCTAGTTTTCTTAGTTATCTTATTTCTTAGTTTTACTTGCCAGGGATTTATGAGAAAACTCTTTTTGGGGGAGGGAATTTTAATATTCCAAGTAAACTTAATTCATCTCTGCATTAGGGGCTTTTTTTAAATGTTAATTAAATTGGAGCAAATGGTGATAGATGTTAACAATGTTGGCAGTTTCAAGAATACCACATCCAAAAGGAAATTTGGAAAATATGAGAACTTTTGTCTTTTTCTCAGAAACATGAGACTGTATAGAGCACACATTATGCTGTTGATCAAAATCAAATCTAAAAAATAAAAGATAAAGATGCATTAGGTTAAGCTTGTAGAAAGGAACAGTGGTTTTCTAGAAGGTAATTTATTGACTTTGAAAGAGCTTGTGTGCTATAAAATAGAGTAATTCTATTCATGGGAGCCACAAATCTCCCATCTTTCTTGTACTAGAGCTCATTTGTATCTGGATGATGTGTCAATAAGATGACAGAGGTTCTTTTGTGGGCTGGTCTAAAATCAGAAAGAAATTTTTTCACAAATGAAAGATCTACATAAAGTTACAGTGTGAAATATCTGCATTTTTTAGGTCTCAGTGGTCAGATAAGAATGATTGAACATAGCAGATTGAATCTTGATTTCATGGGGAAGCTTATAGATTAAGATCAACAAGCAAATAAATAAATAAATAAAGTCTTAAGTCTGCATGAAAATAGCAAGAAAGCAAGAAATTGACATCATGGTAGTACTAACAGTGAAAAAACGGGGATGGATATGTGTGAAGTTTCAGCCACATGCAGTTTTATTCCTCTGTTTGTCACAACAAACAGACAAAGTGTCATAACTGCTTTACCATTGAAAATAAAGAACTGTATGAATGTAATTTGGTATTATTTGAAGAACATTTATAATGCAACATTCCTCATGGTATTCCTGATGTGGCAAAAATGTTGCAGTTTGAAAGCCATAGTGGTGGCGAGGCGGGGAGGGGGAAGGATATATCAAATCAGTATTGGATTCACAGTCTGTGGACTGTAGGTCCAATTGACTTCCTAGGAGCGAATCGAGTTCCCAAATAGCATGATCAACTATAAGCTGACTCTAGCAGTATCGGATTCACGAGCAGTCTGAGGACCGTAGGTCCGATCGCCTTCCTAGGAGCGAATCGAGTTCCCAAATAGTGTGATAACACTATAAGCTCGACTCTGGCAGTATTGGATTCATGAACAGTCTGTCAACTGCAGGCCCGATCGCTCAACACCCCCAAACAAGTAGTCGAGTTCACAAACAGCATGGTTTATTCAAATGCAACATTTCCAAAGCAGGTTTCGAATGTCAGTATAGGAAATTCTCTACTACAGCGTAGGGTTTTAGCTGGCTCTGATGTACAAATGTGCAATCATCACTCACCCCAGAAGACGAGAGAGGGCTCTCAGTCTCGAGTCTCCTCAGGCAGCGTCCCGACCCGAGGGGAGGAAAGGGGGTTCAGCCCATCGACTGACCCAGGAATTATGAGGGAATCTTCTCCCCCCAAGCTTCTCATCCTTAGTTCACCTTTTATACCTTTCTTTACATTCAGGTGGAGCTTGAGTGACTATAGATATACTTAATATAGTTATTGATTGGTGAAAAAGTTTCTTGCTTTCATTTAAAGGTACAGTCAATCGAAATTTAAGGCGCATGCTCAGTGAGGAGATGGGTAACTTTTGGGATGGAGGTGTGCGTTGGCATTATAATGAGCAAAGTTCAAGCAAAGTTCATCCAAAAACAGTGATTTGCCACCCTTGCTGGCTCAGCATTGGCCGTGTTCCCATATATCTCCCGTTGAGCAACTACTGTGCGGCTTATCAGCGGCCCAGCACAGGGAGTGCAACAGAGTTTGGCCGCGGTGTCTTCACTCCGCTCCATC
>JAWLRI010000157.1:4215291-4226331 GCA_034781795.1 Crypturellus tataupa
GATAAGAATTAGAAAAAAAAATCTGAGAGACAGGAATATTTCATTGCAATGAAAAATATGCACACAATTTATTTCCCAACAGCAGCCAAGAGATGGGAGACCATATCATGGTTCTGTTGCCACACAAATTATATTTCCAACTCCAAGTCAAGAAAGAGAAAAGAGAACACCATTCTATCTCTAGATGGTGTTTCAGTACTCAGTTTATTGTTACAATTGAATAAAGGTGTCCTGTTCTCCTCCTTTCCTTATGAAATTCCAGTTAAGACATATTTAGAAATTTAGAATAATTTTTCATTTAGAAAATATTAATTTGCAAACCCAACCACTATATAACATTATATATAGCATATATAACATATGATAGAGATTATGACTGAAACAATCCAGAAGGATTTCATTTTCTCTTCTGCTTTTAATCTATTTGCCTTACCAGTCTAAAAGTGTAGGGGAGACACTTTTAGATGTATATCTTATTTTGGAAAGATTATTGGGTTTTCTTCATAATTTTTTAAGCATTCTTCAACATACTCTCTAGGCAAACAAGGAAGTTTTAAAAATTAGAACATTTCAATGAATGTAATAAATAAAGAAACAAACAAACAAAAAAAAATTGACCAGTTCTACTCTAGATAGTTTTGCTCTAGATAGTGTTTCTAAGTTCAACACTGTTGAACTCTTTAATTATATTTACTCATTCTTAACGTTATGTAGGCATAGGTTCTATTAAAATTTACAATTGAAGGTAAGAGTGGAAAAAGTTTTCTGAGAAAATGAATTTATACTAATCATGTCATTCTGAAATTAGAAAATGTCCATATAGTAGAAAATTTAGATTTTGCATTCTAAGCAATTATAATAATTCCTGAAATGAGGAGTCAGTTCTTTATGTTATAATTAGAACAGATGTGAATGAACTTTCAGTTACTAGGAACTAGTATTAGTTCTTTATACTATAGTTATTAGTCCTTTATAATATAGTCTAGTCTATTCAAGGACAATAGTTTTGTCACTGAGATTTTATGGCTTTTGGATCACCTTACATTTCCTTATGGATTGTATATTTCAATTATCATTTAAATTTAGACTGAAAGAATTGAACTGAAATGTAGACATCTAGACTTAAATGTAGATGTGTTACCTCTGGAGCTTCAAATTCTACTTTTTGTTTTGTTTTGTTTGTTTTGTTTATTGCAATCAGTAGATTTATTGCAATAAACAAAACAAACACTGGTAAATATCAATATGTTATTTTTTATTATTAAAGCTACCACTAGCAAGACACACACGTCATGATAAGATCAAATTGAGTTTTGCGCACACACACACACCAGGAATCATCATTTTTTATTATGCTTAATAACTCATGCATAGAGTGTTTCATTGAATCATAATTCTTACTCTACATACAGAATTATTTTACCAGGTAGGCATACTGGAATCTTGTAAGAAAGTAAGGGCACAGTCCTTAAACTGACTGCTCTGTCTAAAAATTAGTCTAAAATTCTATCTACCTTAAATTTGGTCTATCTTAATTTCTCAGAATTACAGAATGGTTGAGGTTGGAAGGGACCTCTAGAGATCATCCAGTCCAACCCCCTGCTCCAACAGGGACACCCAGAGCACGGGGCACAGGGCGGCATCCAGGCGGGTTTGAAAGATCTCCAGAGAAGGAGACTCCACAAGGAGCCTCTCTGGGCAGCCTGTGCCAGGGCTCTGTCACCCTCACAGGAAAGAAGTTCCTCCTCATATGGAGATGGAACTGCCTGTGTTTCAACTTAGACCCGTAAGCAAGTTACACCATAATTTGTAAGCACTAGCACTAAAGTGTCTTCATGAAAATTGTATTGGATAATGTTAATGTAAAAAAGAACCATGGGTGCCTCGATTCCTCACAATACATTTCATATTTTATTTGTTCTTACTATAATCTGCTGTTGATTCATAAACTGTGTACCTTGTAGAGCAAAGTACATAAAGATCCACCTCTTTTGTAAGTTAATTGTGATTTTCTTAACATTGATGTCCTCTTTTCAGAACTAGCATAGCATCTAGCTATAGCATCTAACAATCTCTCTATAAAGTTTTTCTTTCAAGATAGTGAGCATGTGAAACATTATACTCTATGTAGATAAGCAATCATTGTCTTGCAGTAAAGTTCTGAGGTATAATACGGTGATGATTTTTCCTCAAGTTTGTTTGGTGCAGAGATATTATGTGGTCAATAAAATAAACACTTTGATAACGTATATCTGATGAAAGATTTTTCCTTCCAAATCTACTACCTTCATACATCTCCCTGTTTGATTTACCATCATTTGGAAGCTCTGGCTATATCATCAGATAGCACTTTAAGAATTAATAATTCTGTATTTCATCATCGATAATATTAATTTTTACCGGGAAGCAGTAAAACACATGGCTTCCACAGATCTCCCTTCAGTCACTAAACAAGCTACTTCTTCCCAAGCTACTGCACTGGGAAGAAATCATGTTGGTCAAGCACCGTTTACATTGGTAAATCTTTGCTGTCTTTTCCTTCTCTTCTTGTACCTAAAAATAACTTTCAAGAGGACATACTCCAACATCTTCCCAGTCAAGTGAAACTGACTCATGTGTAGTATTCAGGATCCTGCTTTTTACTCTCTCTCTTTTTTTAATCTCTTTTTGTAGATGTTTGTAGTATTTATAGTTTTTCAGACTGTCAGGACTTACCCTGATCTCCATGGCCTTTAAAGATATTAGAACTTGAGGGATTTTTTCATCAGCTATACATAAGAGCAAAAAGATTGACCTTCTGTTTTAAAAATAATTTCTCATAATTTTGAAGATTCAAACAGTAATGGGTGAATGCAATGAATAAATTGGGGAAAAATAACAATAATATGCTAAGACCTAATTAAATGCCAATCTTTATTCTCTGGATATCTTAAGGTTTTAAAGTATTAGAGCAGTATTAAAATATTTTGCTCTGAAACAGTTTTCTGCTAGATATTCTGATTTTTCTTCTTTGGAACAAATGTATAAACATATATGCCTTCTGTCAAATATTTTATTTAATATTAACTATTATTAATCAATATAATAATGTACTTTATAAGATATGATTGTAATAAAATAAGCAAATATATATATGTGCTTGTTGTATTACATTTTCAGGAGAAAATCACAAATTGGAATAGTTTATGCTTCGATCCGTTTTATGACTGTACTGATGAACTCCTAATGTGACAGGCACAGATAACATAATGAAGTCTTATTGCACTTGGAAGACCATGAAAAAGGTGACTGACGCAATATTTTGTTCCAGGTGGGAATAAAAGGTGACTGCCTTCCTGGCCCTTTACAGTCTAGTTAAGCATTTGACTGACAGAATGTTGGCACCAGCCCTGGAAACGCTGCTCAGCCTCAACTCCAAGTAAGTAAGTTAAGTCTTACACTTTTAGAGCTTCTTTAAGGAGTGAATTTACAAAGTTTGCTGATTTCTAATAGCATATGTAAATGAAAAAATCAATTCACAACATATCATAACTCTTTTTGGTTTTCCGTGCTATGACACTCAGAGTTCACCAATTAGTTAAACACATCTTAAAACTGGAATGTAATTCAATCTCTTTATAATGTTGTTCTGCAAACTTAATAACACTACACTTTGATGTTTCTAGACAACTGAAAGCACTCACTGGAAGTAATGCCCAATTACTATAAAACAAATGTAAAAATTCTGAAACATGAATGTATATGCATATAGTCAGCAACCAAGAAAATATAGATCTGTAGTTAATATTTTCTGAGAAGTAATCTATTTAGTATAGAATATAAATTTGAGCAAACAAAATGTCAAGACTGCTATTTTTGTATTAATTAAAAAGACTTTTCCTATTGCATTTATCAGAGAAACAAGCATGGGTTAGAATTACAAGTGAAGGACAGAGTGAGAAGGATTGGTCTCTAATGAAAATCTCTGTGAGCCTCAAAAAATATTCTTCAAATGCAGGAGCTCAGATGGTCAACATTAGCAATGCCGTGAATGAATATAACTACATATACAAAGAAATAGTTACTTAAGAGGATTACTTACATAAATATATACATATATACCAAAATATATATGTGTGTGTATGTATATATAAATATAAATATATATATAATATATATGTACACACATACAATATACCCCAAATGTCCCAACTGTATACACCTCTCATGCTTGGAGTCTCTAATTTTTATTATTACCAAATTCCATTAACAGTTTTACATTCTGTATCAGTAACCATTAACATATTCTTTTTTCCTATAGCTGATAAGAGCTCATAGAAAAGATAAAAACAGGATGATGTTCATCCATGTTTTTTAACATGTGTCACAATATAATTTCTTACTGAAAGTTGATTGAATTCTTAGGTCAAGTGCTAAGAATAATACTAGCCTTAAAAAAGAGAAAAAAAGAGGGTGGAAGAGACAAAAATGGTGGTAGGAAGAGTTAAAGATGCTCATATATCACTGTGACGGGATATGATATTGTAAAAATACTGAATCTATGTGAATATACTAAAGTCATTGTAAAACAAACTCTTAGTTCTACTATTGCAGAAGCTGACAGCTTAGAAGCTATTCAAAATATTTATTGTTAGATATATTTGGGTAGGCACAATGTAATAGAGTAGTCAAATCTATTCTCTTGTTGGATTAATCTTGAATCATTGGCTGATTGTTAGAAAAGCTGCTAAAGTTGAATTGATGTTTTGTTCAAACAAATTGATGTTTGAACAAAGGAGAGTTCTTTGTTGATATTTGATTGCTGATTGAGGAGAAAAAAATAATAAGTAAGATTTCATTTATTTTAGTTATAAGACGGCATGTTGAATAAAACATAAATAACTAAATGGCTTGTGCAATAAAAAGAACATACTTGAGCCCTGAGTCAGCCTTACAAAATCCTAATTTTGATATAACTCACTGTGCCTAGTAAAATCTAGCAAAAACTAGAAGGACAAATTGTCTCTGTGCTCAGTGCTCATGAAGCACATCTTGAATACTGTGTTCAGTTTTGGACCCTCACTCCAAGAAGGAAGTGGGTCCAAAGAAGGGCAACGAAGCTGGTGAAGGGGTTGGAGCACATAACTTATCTTATAAGAGTGGCTGAAGGAGCTGGGGTTATTTAGTCTGGAGAAGATGATGTTCAGGGAAGATCTTCTCTCTCTCTAAAACTAGAGAGGTTGTTGAAAGGAGGTTGTTGTGAGGCAGGGGTCGATCTCTTCTCCGGAATAACTACCAATGGCACAAGAGGAAATGGCCTCAAGTTGTGCCAGTGGAGGTTCAGGTTAGACATTAATAAAAATTTCTACATGGAAAGAGTGGTGAAGCGTTGAAACAGGATGCCCAGGGAAGTGGTGGTGTCACCATCCCTGGAAGTGTTAAGAAATATGTAGATGAAGCACTTAGGGACACGTTTTAACAGGAATGGTGTTGAAGGGCTTGCAGCTGAACTTGACAATCTTTAAGCTCTTTTCTAATTGTGATGATTCTATGATTCCACTGGCAATAATGCTAGTGCTCCTGTGGAGACAGAACTATTAGAAGTTTAATTTTCCACCATCCTCAAAAATATGCAATTTAGCAGACAGAGGTGAAAGAGCTGCAAGATGGAAAATACTTAGATGAAAGCAGTACCTTATGGAAGGGATGACAACAAATCATGTAAGTACACAGTGTACTGTAGCCCTCCCTAGAATTCTATGTGTCTGGAATAGGCCTTAAGTGTTGACAATAATTCCCTCAGTTTTTTATATCTTCACAGATGGCCAATCATGAATGAAATTATAGACCTCAAGAGGGAAAATCTCAGGCAGAGATATCAGGCTGGATAATATTTTCTTATTAATCCCTCAAAATTTAGAGAGGATGAGAGAGACTATCACCTAGGTATCCCAGAGATTTGTGCATTTAGCAGACCTACATTTTCTAATCACCATATTTCCAAGTATTTTTTTCCTCTCTCCCTAGCCATCATTTATTTTGTTTTGTTAAGCTTTTATAGTTGATGTTTGGAATAGAATAGTGTTCCCTGTCAAAATGTGAACTTGGAAAGACAATGCATTTTATTCTGTTTTCTGGCATAAATCAGCAATCTTCAGGTATCAAGAAGAGAGAAACATCTTAGCAATGTTTGAAGAAGGAAGAATCTTTTATCACCCAATTTCACATTAAAGGAGAGAGTCATAGTGAGCAAGCTTATAATGTTTAGCTGATTTAGATACTTGGCACTTTAATTATACATTGAGAAATGATCTCTTATCCAAGAGAAGTATTTACATGACATGCCAAACGATCTAGTATTTCTTAGGCAGGAAAGATTATGTGAAACTATGAAAGCTAAAAAACCATAATGATGGCCAAAAAAATCAAGTTTTTCACTAGAGATGTGAATTGTGTGCACATCACTTTGAAGATGTAGCCACTCACAGACTTTTTTTTAAAACTTATTCTTTCAAAGTGAAATTAAAAATCAAGAAACAATAAAGAAATAACATAATACCATGTACTCTGGCAACTAGCATCTTGCTCTTTCAAAGCTGTTATATATATCCATCTTGTTCTGGGTGACATAAACAATCACTAACAAATTCAGGAGGTCTGGTCAATTATAGTAATACTTAACCAAGTTGATAACCTTTGACTATTGACCAGGGGAGTGCTGTGATTGTGGCCTTTCTGAAGTTTATTTCATCTTGTCTTCATTAAAGGGTTTTCAATGCCACTTTCTATAATATCTTTATTGCCAGATTAATGAAATATGGACCAGGTAAACTCAAAATAACGTGAATGAAAAACTCTAACTAGACTGCTAGACTTAATGAATTGTGATCAGTGATACAGAATCCAGATGGTGACAGGGATTTAATGGTAATTTCCAGGGACCAGTACAAGGACCGATACTGTTTGGTGTCTTCTTTAATGATTTGGATAATGAGATAATGGATGATGGGATGGAATCCCCTCCCAGCAAGCTCATAGATGATCCCAAGAAATGATGAAGAGAATGATCTGCTGAAGGGTAGGGCTGCTATGCAGAGAGACCTAGACAGGTTATAGGTTGTAGAGAGGTAAAACCAGTCTGTTGTTAAAGTGTGTACAAAAATAACAAGAGGAAACAGCTATAGGAACACAGTACACAGAAAATAAAAATAAGATTAAAAAAAAGAAAAAAAAAAAAGAAGAATGCCTGTGAGGCTAGTCTAGAAAGGAGGTGGAATCTACATCCTAGAAGATATTCAAAGATATTCAAAGCCTGATTGGACATGATCCTGGCTAGATGACATCCAGAGGTGTTTTCCAAAATAAACCATTCTATGATTTTTGATAGCAAGCACTAAAAAATATACAGGAAGTTTATATGTTAACAGGCTTGACTTTTGTTTCAGGAAGTGCAGATCCTTGCAAATTCATCAGCTTGATTTTGCTCCCTTTTGTTTCAGAGATTCAGCTGTGGAATTTCTATACTGTAGGAAGAATAGATTTGATATACCCAGAGACATCTCCTTAATGTGAGATATTGGCCTTATTTTATCCTGGATACCATTCAGAATCTTTCTGAAAGTGAAAATGTGAAATCAATTGGTTGAGAAAGCTCTGCAAATTTAAGTAAAATGATCAGAACTTTAGGATAGAAGGTTGGGAAACTGCCAACTGCTTCAGACTACAACTAGCTGCATCCTAGATTAATTTCTACAATGAGCTGTATTCATGTATGTTTCATCCTGTGAAAAAGTTTTACAGAACAATAAATTGGAAAAAAAAAAAAAAAAAAAAAAGAAATTTTAACCAACTTGCAAAACAGTTATAAATGATGAAAGAAATCAGATGAAGTGTGAACAGTCTAATAAGCATATATCCTTTCAGCAGCTTGGTACAAGAGTACAAGATTGATAGATATTTTTCAAGTAAAAGTAGATATTCTGTAATATTTACCACCCTAGCTTAACACTTGCACTCTTAATGACAACAAAAAATATCTCTGTAAAAAATAAGGATATTAAAACAAGAACTATGATTATGCTCCACAAGTTCAAAGCATTCTGAGCCCAGATAAATTTTGGGCTAGTCTTGGCCATTTTAGGCTATTATTTTTAAGAATTTCTTTATTTGCTAATAAGCATTTGGAAAATAAGACACATAGAAGTTAGCATTTGACACTGGGAGTCTCTTGTTTAGCCAGAAATGGAACTCATTTATCTTGAGCCCCGCTTCAGGGCTTCGGCTGTTATCTCTAAGAAAAGTTAGAGCTTTGGGTCTGGATAATGTCAGAACCAGATTTTCACAAGCTTTAAGTGGAACCATGGGATAGAATTTTCTATTCGTAATCATCTAATTACAACTGATAGTCCCTAATTTTAATAGTTTCTGAAGGAGTTCTTAATATTTTTACTGGTCATCTACCTGTATGAAGGCAAAATTTAACAGAGTGGAATTAGTTATGATGTGTCACTTTATCTTATAAAGTCTTACAAGTGTTTGAGATGCATATGTGAGGAAGGATCTCCTTGGAGGCCAAATGAACTGACAGGTTCCTTTGGCACAGGAAAAGAGAAACAGTGTATTAATGACTTATCTCTTGATTGATTAAAGTTATAAACAGCAGCTCAATGGAAAGTTACAGACAGAAAGTTACATTCCCTGTTTGGTCATCAAGAACAAATTTTAAAATTATAAGTATGAAAAACAGCAATCCGATTCCTGTTACATATGACGAAAATCCTATCTGTATCTCTTAAATTAAGGTCTATTAAGGCATTAAAAGTAAGATCTGAGAGCACTTTACTTCTCAATATTTTTGTGTATTAATAGCATATATTCTTGAATGCTACAAAGATAGAATTTTAATTAATTTTGGATTTGCTGAGAATTCACTTAAGGTTAACTTAAGGTTATTCAGTAACTGTGCCAGACATACCCGAAGTAGTCTAAAGGCAGACCAAACAGCAATGACACGTGAATAATCTTTTACTGAATATCCACCTCTGATGCTAGATATGTGAGAGCCTCACACCTTGTATTTTCATAATCTTATAAAATCGAACTCTGATCCCCTTAAAGTGGATGTGGAACTGAGATGCAGGAAGAGCAAATAATTTCCCCAGTATCACGTAAGGAATTTGTGGAAAGATGAAGGATAAGCAAATCACAATCTTGATGACTAACCTGTCGTTCAATGCCTGTCTTTCTGATGTCTGTAATACACAAGTAGTCCAGACCCATTCCTTTCTATTTAATCTACACAGTTTTGTAGAGAAGAGAAAAAAATAGAGAACAGAGAAATCTTTTGAAATCATTTCTTGAAATGTGAATATAGTTTTGTAGATCTCTATCATCATCAGGGCTAAGGTCTATATGGATTTGGATGATGCACAACACAAGGAATTTATTGGAGGAGTTTTCTGTAAATGTCAGTAATATGATTTCTGCTTCTTTATGGATTTGAGCAGATATATATTTATAGCTATATGATAATGTATGATAACCTCATATAGATATATGCAGACATGCTTGAAATCTCTGCACCTGTGATGAAACACTTCCTGTTGAAACTATCTGATGAGTTTAATAGTATGAGGAGTATCAACATTACTCCTAATTCAAAATATCATAAAACACATAGCTAGCACGTAGGTATTTGTATTTAACTGTATTTAGATAACCATAGATGTAAAACAGACTGAAAACTGAAGTTAGCATTGATCTAATTTTATTCTTTTGTTAAGATTGCATTGTGGAATATATATTTTTACACATGATTAGTTGCAAAATTTTTATATATGATTTTATATATGTTTACATATGATGAGGTGTATATATATATGATTAGATGTCCATATAAAAGCATTGATCACTTTCCATTTTATAAAATCCTGATTTCAGCTACTTTTCACTTGCCAAAAGTGAAAACTTGGACAAAATATATTGTTCTACCCATGATTTTTAAAAAAGTACAGGTCTTTCCTCAAGATAAGCCATTGCCTCTGTCAGTGGATAATGGAGTATTATTTGAGAAGGCCATCATCTAGTGTTGCTTCCATTCCTAGCAAAGGCTGCCAGATTTTCAATTGTTTTCCCCTGAAAATTTCTGTGTGCATGTTGTCAGTAAAATCTTACATCTGTCCACTTTATGCAATATCTAACTGTTACTATATGTGGTTATGTATTCTTTATGCCAATGTGGTAACATGAAGGTTGTTACTGTCAAAATTTGATGGGAAAAAACAATTGAGAAAAACTATCTATTTCTAAAGGCAAGAAATTACTGTTATATACACACACATATATATATATACTAATCTAGACCTAACTATTACAGAGAAGAAGAGATGAATAAATAAGGAAAAATATTATCATAGGATAAATCTCTTTAATAACAGTATCATTAAAACTGTTAAGAATACGCTCACAGGATCCTTTTCTTCCAGTAGAATGTGTCTTCTATGAGTCCTAAGATTGATGATTTCAGATTGTGGTGGAAGGGAACGTATAAAGAATTGACAGCATTTAGAGTACCTTGTTGGAAGGAATGGTGTAGAAGCATAACATCATTTTTGTGTTTATTAAAAATAAAAGACCCTTTTGCTATTTATTCTCCAAGTCCACAGTACAAATAAATTGAATTGGGGTGCATCATCCATGTAACAATAGATGTTTTTATTGCCTTTGACATCTAAAATTGGTTTTGTCTTTGCATTCTTACCTGAATGAATACTTGTGAGTATCTATGTAAGTGACTAGGATCTTCTGTACAAGGCTGTTCACCTTTTCTCATCATCTCATAGCCATACTTCTCTAGACTTCAACATGTGTCCCAATTTGGTAGGCCATTTTTATTATATACCCGTAGTCCTCTTGGCTACATCATTGTTAGAGACATTTCTTTGAATTGAACTTATAATAAGGAAAAGGCAAAAAGGCAGGAAGGGAGAAGGAAAGAGAGAAAGAGAAAGAGAAAGAGAAAGAGAAAGAGAAAGAGAAAGAGAAAGAGAAAGAGAAAGAGAA
>JAWLRI010000157.1:4265517-4283249 GCA_034781795.1 Crypturellus tataupa
TTCTGTTAGTCATGAGGATATATCAAAATCCATGATGAAGTGAAAGAACTACTAGAATACTTGTAGATAATTCTGTTTGTTTTGTATAGTGCTCTGCCTAATTAAAGAGCAAAATAAATGCTCAGTAATTAATTAGTTTGAACTTTTATTAGAAGAATGAAGAACTTTGGCATAACCATTAACAGATTCTTCTGTATACAAATATCAATCACCCTCAGTTATTTTTAGAGACACATCACACTGATAGATCAGTTTTACTTTAAGAGCTTTTTGGTAATCAGGTATCATCCTCATTCTCTTTGGCCCAGATGAATTGAATCCTTAACACTGTGAAGATGTTGTTCATTATCTACCCATATCTCCATAATTTATGATACAAGATTTTGCATATAGGAGGCTTGACATCATGGCCTACCATGATGTCCAGAGACCTTGCCACTACCTCAGGTTTAAGTTCAAATACATATTGTAAAAGGTAGGTTTTTCCATTGAACTGAAAGCTAAGAGCCAAGCTACAGTGAGATAAAGACTTCATACTGTGTTTAATGCTAGTGTTAAGAGATAGTAAGAGTTAACTGATCAAAGAGTTAACTTGATCAAATGTGTCATAAAAAACCATTTGTACTACTCTCAGGGAAACTCAACACAAATTATGTAAGTTCCCCTATGGCACTGAACAGCATTTTACATGGTTGAAATACAGCAGATGGTGCTCAAGAAGGGAAAAAAAAAATCAAGTATACTGTATAATTTTGCAAATTAAGAAGAATGAATGTTGATGATATTTGTTTAGTTGGTTGATCTTTTCTTTTTGCATATTTAGACCAACTACAACAAAGCTGCACTAAGTGCCACCCCTTTTTGAAAAACCCTTAAAAATGGATTTTATAAAACCGAAAAAGTGTACAGAAAGGAAAATAGGAACATGCACTATCTTTACATCAAGAAAAAAATATTTAGGGTATTTTGAAACAGGACAGTAGTGTAAATTTCAGTGTTTCTTTGTCGTTTCTTTGTATTTTATATCAAAATTCAGTAACACAAAGGAGGCTAGAGTGCATAGCTTGCATAGAGCAAATTAGTAGTATTTTAAAATTAAATCTTTTTTGAAGGATGAGCTGTGTAATTATTGGTAGATTCATTCTCTTTCTGTATGCTATCATGCACTTCACCAAATATATTTTATTTTTATTAGCTTTACTCTCTTTTGTCCTTTGCTACTTTCACACATGACAGCACTGTCACACCATAAATTTTCCTTCTGATTGTATCTGCAGAATTCCCCCTTTCCCTCAGCAGGCAGAATGTACCATCTACTCCAAGGACACTGATAAAGCCATTCCTGCTAATCAGCTGGAGGGAAACTCCCCAGGGAATACATTCAGCAAAAACTGTATTCTTTCAGTCCAAAGAGCTTTAGCAAGACATCACCTACAGAACACCTGATCACCCTTGAACTGATTATTATAACACGTTAAACTTCTGCTTCTGCTCTTCCAGCAACCTAAATCTCTGCTAGAATATTTATATTTAGTGGTTTCTTTAAGTTAAAGGGTTGCTAGACTGATAGATTGCTGTGATGGATATATCTGGCAATGTCCTCTACCTGCCGTAGTTATCATTCATTTTTAGATATATGCATGCTTGTGTATAGTTGTGCTATTTTTATCATCTCAGGTCTTCTCAACCTGGTATGTAGTAAATATGCCCTTCACATTTCTCTTCCTTGATTATTAAGAGGTAGATGCCAGAAAGTATTTTAATAACATTCATCTCATATATACAGATGTCAAAAAGAGACTGTTTCTAATGAATTCCCAGATCCTAATTTGCTATCATCTTCTTTTTCTTTCTTGATGCAAGACGTTTTGCCTTCTTGCTATAGAAAAAACGTATTTCCTGGGCTATCTGTTGCTTAGGAAAGTGTTCTTGCAAATTAGACTTAACCTGGTGGAAAACTTCATGCTAACAGCTCACCACAGAAGTTTCCAACCTTTCAAGATCATTTGACAATGGTAACTACTTTATCCAATTTCCTATAACAGCATCTTGTATTTCTTGAGAACAACTAGGTATCTACTGTCTGTCATGTTAACTCTATTCTTCCTTTTCAACTGAATCCCATACCATCTTATATTTTACATTAATCTTGATGAGGAGAAAGTGATGGCTTATTTCTATTATGTCTGTATTGTATAAAATAACTATTGCTATGTTGTGGGAGAATTTGTGAAGCAGTGCTGTTAGTGTAGCAATGAAACAAGCTACAAGGCATAAGCTGGGTTTGAACTGGTGCATCTTGCTGATTTGTACTAGTAAAATATGAATCTACTGACTGTCACAACCAACCAGTGTGTCTTATCCTGGTGCTGATGTAGTTTGCTATTGCCCTAACTTAAAGCATAAGACCCTGCCTGACCTATACCTTAGTAGAGTCACTGAAGAGATCTTGATCACTGACTCAGAATCTGTGTTTCAAAAAATCTTATTTTAATGAAAGACAGATTTCTTAGGTTTGTATGCCTGGATTTTTATTTGCAGTATCAGATATAGATAATACATTGGGCCACTCTGTTCCTGAAAACATTAATTATTTTTCTCTTTACTACCATCTTCCTACATGTGTTTTAATTTTACATGATATCGCCTTCTGAAGTAATCCTTCTACATGTTCTTCCTATCCCTATGCTACCATGCTTGTAATCACTCTTGTAGGAATGCTTGTTGGCTGATAAAACTCCGACTCCATAAACACCCACAAGGCATGCCCACAAAGCAATAACTAAATCTTCAAACAGAAATACAATCATTATGAGAAACTGGTGCATTATTCTTCAATGAGTTTGTTTCCTTATGCATATTTGAAGTAGTATCTTTCTCATATAACAAAAAATTAACTCCTTTTTTTTCTCTCATACTAGCTTTGATTTGTTTATAGGAAATGGGATATTTAAAGGCTTTGGCATAAGAATCAGAGCTCTAAATTCTCACAAAAGGCATTTTCCTAGCTCATTTGATGAAAGGGGGACTTCCATTTTTCTGTGTTTCCTTCATGCTTAATAATCTTTCTAGAAAGAAATGAATAAGATTATCTGTTAAAAATAACCCTAAATACCAACATGAGAATTCATTTCATTTTCATTTCTTCCCAACATACCTTATTAGACTGGTGAAACAGGAATATTAAAAATATATATATGGTGCTTTCAATCTGTTAATAGAAATAGAAATCTAATGAAATCTACGGTTTTATTTGTTTCTTAGGTTGTTGTTACAGCTATTCTGAAAGCATTTATACCAATGTAATGTGAATTTGAAGAGTACCCTTATGTCACTGAGACTGTCATAGTTGTATAATCTATCACAAAAAAAAAAATAAATAAAACCCATAGCTATATATGACCTATTATTGAGACAGAAAAACAAAACTTGATATAAAGTAATTTAAAGGACTTATGTATTCTCATTACAATACAGGATTAAAAAAAAATCCAAAATCTGTTTTCTAAGTAAGTGCACTAATTACAACTCTGAAGAAATAATCTTCTGCTATTATGGATTTCATGTAGCTAATGGAGTAAGGGTTAAAAAAAGAAGTCTGTGTAATCTAATAGGGTATTAACTATAAGACATAATTACAGCTAATGTGAAGCATTATTCTCTGTTCTTTCTTCACATAAATGTAAAACTATGTATTTCTTAGATATGGTTTATAAACAAGCTTTAAGTCTGCCCCTCTGAGAACATCACATGACTTTGCATTAAGCCCAGTGGAGAGAGCTGCATTTCACAGCAGTCTCAGATAAGCCTGTGGCTTTGTAAATCTTTCATATAGTTTATTATAAATGCGTAATAGCCTCTAGATAAGCCCTGACTTAAGTTATTTGGCTGAGTGTTTTTGTTTATCTCAATTTTATATGCAGACCTCAGTAAATATATATATATATATATATTATTTTTGTACTGTAAATGAACTTTATAATCAGGTAAAATTACCAGGAAAAAATGTTTCTAAAGTTTATTTTCTTTAGATATATGTTGAAGAAAGTAGGAGCTCTGCCTAAAAGTCTTTTTCATAATGTTGTTTTCACTGTGCCCCAGTAGAAAATGTAAGCATTTTATAAATTCCAGAAATTTGTTTATTTTTGAAATGCTCTCCAGAGGATGATGATATTTCCAAATATCCTTCAAAGAAGAAGTAGTATGAAATTCCTGACAACACTGGTGACCATATTCAGTTGCATTAAATAGTGAAGTAAATAATGATATTTGTCAAAATACAACAGAGGACTAAAAACACCCTTTAGTAGGGAAACACATATTCCTATTTAACACAGTAGTCTTTATGTGCAAAGCAAATTAACTGGGGGGACTTTATCTTCAGCACTTTAGAGTGTTATTACTTTTTTGCAACAACAAACTTTTTATTTGCTTACTTCAAAACTGATTTCAAAGAAGGATAGATGTTTATACATCAGTATGGGTTTATATCCAGAGTACAAACCACAGTTTGACACTTTGCTAAAAAAGCACGGAAGTACAGCACAAGCCTCTCGAACAGGGCCAGCGTGTCCTCCTAGAAAATACAGATCTGCTGATATTTGGTTACAGAGTTCTAGAGAACAGTGGAAGTGGAGATCCAGGCAGCCAGTCCTGTCAGCAGTTACAATGGCCAAAAAAAATGTCCTTTTCCCTTTTCAAGGAAAGGTATCATAATCCGTCAAACATTGTCCATCTTGGCTGCATGTTTTCCCACTCACTTTTCATTTCAAGATCTGCTCCTGAAATGCACTCCTCACTCACAGAGCTATCATTTCCAGAATATTTGCATCATAGCCATATACCTTTGTCTCAGTTATTGATAGCTGGGATTTTAGCAGAGGTTGCTCAGTGTTTTACGAGTCTCTGGGAAGTCCAGAAGTCTCAGAGGATTCTTTCTGTCTCGTACAGAAATCTGCAATCTTGAAATGTCTGGTACAATATGGACAAATCTGCAGTCTTGAAGTAGTGTGTCCCAGTCAGCACAATGCCAAGACTACATCACTAATAGTTTGTGCAATAATAGAATGAAAATATCCTTATTGGGAACCAACATTCTTTTGGAGAAAAAAATGGTGATATCCACCATCTGAATGGAGGTGTGAAAAGCAGTCATATTAACAAAAGATACAATCACAGAATCCTTAAGGTTGGAAGGGACCTCTAAAGGTCATTTAGTCCAACCCCCCTGCACATGCAGGGTCACCTAGAGCACGTGGCACAGGGTAGTGTCCAAATGGGTTTTGTAGATCTTCAGAGAAGGATAAATAATTTAAATTTATGGCAATAAGGATAATCACTTACTGTCGACCTAAAAGAAACTTGATCCTTTAAAGGATATATTTTTTATTATGTATACTCCAGAGAGATCTTTCCGACTACTGCAGTGACTGGATGACTAGATTCATAAATCAACAGCATGATGAACCTATGGCTTTTCTGTTGGTCTGTCACACAATGTTTATTCCCCACTTGTTAACCAGAACAGGTCACAGTATGAGGAGAACAAGGAAAAATACAACATGGAACATATAACTTTTATACAATTTTATAAAAATTCATTTTCATAAGCTTGCATATGGTTGAAATATGGAGCTTTCTTGTCCTGCCAGTTATGTGAACTGCAGCCAAAACATGACAGTGTAATTAGCTCAGATTCCCGTTTTGTATGGCCTGCTTCAGATCTCTGTGCGGAGCAGCAACCACCACTCTAGCAAAGGCAATAACAGGTGCTAGCCCACTTGTCTCTTCTCAGCTCTCCTTTGCGCTCTGTAGGCACAATAAAAAACACCGTGTGAGAGGTGTTGGGCTTTTAAGCGGTCTCCTTTCCAAGGCAGAATGCAGAGCGAGGCAAAGCATTTTTAGCAGAACCTATTGTGAATCCCAGAGCACAAGTGATGGTTTCGTACATGGAGGGATGGCATCTCTGAGTCGGGTTTGTTTGAGATGCCAGCCAAGGTTGCATTTCATCTTTGACAACCTGTGCAGGGTACAAACATAAATCATGGAGTATCTTTTATCTGCCTCCTATCCCTGGTAAAAAGAACTCTGTGGTTCACCCTTCACACGGCACACATGTTGTAGCTGATTTTCCACAATGTATAAGTCACCTTTAAAGAAAGAAGGGGACAAGGATCTGTACAATCATCTGCTTAAGCATGTGTTGTACAGGGAGGTCACTAGTCATGCTGCCCCTTCGTTCTTCACATGCCATGCTTTGACTGCAAAAGATTATTTTAAAATTAGTACAAATAGAGAGAGTGAACTTTGAGAGAAATTTGTTTATGCATTTCTGTACTCTGCATTTCATTGTGGAACTGGCCTGCAGGCCAAGAAAATCTTAACTTGCTTAAGGATGTTCATTTAATTTAATAGTGATTTTTTTCTGACAGTTGGTAATTTGCTTATCTACAGCTTCCATATTAGATCTTCTAATACAGTAGATAAAAACTAATAACCTTTGTTTGAAGGGCTCTTGTTCGCTAGTAATGATCCCGGATGCAGAGAAATGAAATTTCTTTTGCTTTTTCCATCCCGTGACATTCCTTTCTGTTTTCTGTTATGTATTAACGTCAGCTATGTCACCATAAACTGCAAATAATTTGTTATGAGTCCAGTTGTGTAACTCTCCATTACATAGCTGTGGTATCAAAAGCTTCATATACTGAATTGCTATATTTTTCAAGAAGGACAATCCCATGCAATTTTCATTTCATACTACAAATAAAAGGTTAAAACAGAGCAAACATATTGCTGAAAATATTAAAAACGCATACAGAGATAAAAATCATTTAAGGTAAGAAATTATGTTGCAAAAAAATCCTGGGTCTTGGAGTTGTTTTCTGCTGATTTTTAGGTTTTGTTTTTTCCCCTATAAAATAATATTGCTTCTGCTATCTGTGCTTTCTATCATTTCCTAATTATATTACTGTGTTCCTTCTAGCTGGGGTTGTGTTTAGAAATATCAGCATTTGTTAATGAAGCAGTCTACCTGGACAGTGGCCTTTATTTTGACATACAGACCATGTGCAAACACAAAATCTGCACTCTTGTAGTCTTCATTGACCCCCAGTTTGTTCTGAATGCTTAATAAACCATTACTACTTATCAAAATGCAGACTCCCATTAGCAGACGAGATCAGCTCATCAGTTGCAAGGAAAAAATTGTAAAACTGAACCATGTTAATTCCAATTTCAGAGTCAAAGAGGTAGAAATAGCTGTGAAACAATGTTAGGATATACCTGAAGCTGGAAGATTCAAGGAAGGGCTTGTTGCATTTAGTAAAACTTATTTCCGTTACTATTTTTGCTTCTACTATAAAGAGTAAACTAGCACAGAAATCCTTGTGCATGCAATGGAGGCAGAAACCTACAAGACTGGCAAATAGAAGGTAAGAGGAAAGTGATGCCTTTGATTATTCATGATTATGCAACTTCCCTGCCTGATATTTTTCCTACATAATATTTTTTCCCCCTAGATGTGATATTAAAAAAAAAAATAAAAATCCAAGCTCCTCTTGAGTTTAAGGTTAGCTGTTGGGAAAATTATCGCTTCATGAATCAAAAAAATGTGACCTATAAATAATTGATGTTGTAAATAGAGAACCACATGATATCATTTCTCCATGTTACTTCTCAGAATAGAATTTCACTTTAATGTTATATTTATTAGATTAAAATCAGAAAAGTAGGTTAGGGAAGACTTAAGTGGGAAGTAGATTTCATTCTCTGTACTCTGACACTAAACTTCTAATTGTACAAAGCTATTATCATAAGGCTCCTATGATAGCTCATATTATACTACCAAAAACAACAACAACAACAAAAAAAAAAAAAAACAGATAAGTGTGTAAAGGGTTAGCACAGGAATCACAAGAACAGACTTCTTTTTCTCCTTTTGCCCCATACTTACCAGGAACTTGAATGCATGCCTTCGTAGTAACTGTACTCTGTCTCTCCTTTTGATCTATATTCTAAAGTTGGGAATCAGCTTAGCCGAAAATGTTCACAGGCGGCTATCTTGGCTTCTGCCTGCATCAATATGATGCAAAAACACATAACTCGTTGTTCATTCAAATTCCTCTATTAGTCCCATTGTTTTTCATGTTCCTTTGAGATTAGCGTTTAGTCAGGGAGCACTGACTCCATTCCTTATAACTTCAGCTACTGTGTCAATATACTGAGGACCTAGAGGTATTCTATTGCCCACAAAGTTATGTATGTATTTCTACACACTGATTAAAAATACATCATCATGGCTAGGCTTCGCAAATGAAGACATGGAAAGGGCTTTACCCACATTTGCTGCAAGCACGCTGATGGCTAAAAAGAGTGATGTGCAAAAGGCAAGTCCATTTGCAAAAGGCACAGTGGAAAGTCTCCTTAGACAGTATTGGTGAGGCACAGTTCTTTCTGCGTTGTCTTTACTCTTTGAGACTGATTCTCCACGTGTTCTCAAAGGAAGCAGCAGCGTTATGGGTGGTGTGTCTCCATGTCTCCTGTTTAAGGCCAGAGGGGACCATTGATGGTAGTCAATATGGCCAAGGCTGAAGTATTGTTTCAGGGACTCCTTGTATCTCCTCTCTGGGGCTCCTCTCTTGTGGCAGCCGGTGGCGAGTTCCCCAAAGAGCTCAGTCTTAGGGAGACAGTGATCTCCCATCCTGGAGATGTGCCCTGCCCAGCACAGCTACATTCTCAGCAGCATGGCCTCAATCCTGGTGACCCCTGCCTGCTCAAGGACAGCCACATTAGTCACATAATCCGTCCAGTGGATGTTTAGGATTGTACAGAGGCAGCGCTGATGGAAGTGTTCGAGGAGTCACAGGTGGTAGCGATAGATGACCCATGTTTCAGACCCGTATAAAAGAATAAACAGTACAATGACTCTATAGACGCTAATCTTTGTACTTCTCTTCAGGTGTTTATTGCACCAGACTCTTTTATGAAGTTTTCTGAAAGCTCTGTATTGTCTTTGCTAACCTGTTGTCTTTCTCATTGTCAATCTTACCATCCACTGATTAAAAATACTCTACATACTCATTCTATATATTGAATTTCCATCTCTCTATATATCTTATATTTACATTTCTGTACCTTTGTTTTCCCTTTGTAAATTATAAATGATAACAGTAGTTCACCATACTGCAGATTTGAGAAAAAAACATATTAATTGCTGGCAAAGTACAATGGCACAAGAAAACAGAAAAGTGTCAGGGACAACCACAGCAGGAAGTAAATCATTTTTACCTTACTCATAAGTACTAAATGGGAGACAACAGATTACAGAGGTCTGTATACTGATTCCAAAATACTAATCACTAATTCGAAAAAAAAAAAAAAAAATGACCTTTTTTTTTTTTTGCTCATTGTATACAATAGTTTTGGTGGGGCTTAAAATAACCAAAATATAGAGTAAATAATGAACTGCCATGTATAAACATAAAACAAGACACATTTTTTGATTTTCCAACTGTAAATATTAACTGTGGTTACAGTTACAGTTACAATTACAGTTACAGTGTTCGGATATAAGTTTGCAGTGTCCATCACAAAGGAGCTGAGCTTACTTCAAGTGAAATTATGGCATATTTTCTTTAGTCAATGAGTGTTTCTATCATTTTTTCTTTTAGTTCATTTAGTTCCAGTTGCACAAATTTAAGGTGTCTCATAAAATAAGAAAATCAAAATAAATAACCAAATTATTGAATCTCTCAAATTATGAATCTCTCAGCACAAGCAAAGACATGATTTCATTGACTTTTCTGACAAGTAAATAGTTATGTTTCATATTATTCCTAATGTTACATATCATTCTCTCTTGAATATAAAGAGTACAGATTACTCAGTGCTACTATAGGATTATACTGTACACAGATATTAAATACTTTTATAGTAGTAAATATAGTGATGTATTTTTGTATATATTATATTCATATTCACTATTAGAAAAACATTTGAACTGAGCATTCTAAACATAATCTGTGAATGAATTTTGCTATCTGTACAAATAATTTAAAGTATATCTTATTTCTTATATTTTTTCAATTAATCTCCATATATTGCAACAGTCAGATGGGGAGGGGACATAAAAGAGGTCCTGTTGCCAAGGAAATCTTGCCTCAAGTAGCTCTATTGAGGCTGTTCAATCTAGTAGAGCTTCTCTCACAGGATATTTTTTCTTTTTTTTTCTTCTTTAGCAATATTTTTAACTGATTTTTTCATAAAGAATTCCATCTTTTACTTTTTTTCTATACATGCCAGCTTTTTTATCATTTATATAATATATGTATGTATGTGTATGTATGTGTGTTTGTATGTATGGATGTAAATCCATCAGGGGAGAAAAATATTTTCGCTACTGGCATTTTTCTGCATGCTTATATGCTTTGACCTCATCTGGATGAACAGTATAGGAAAAAAAAAGTCTATTAAAATCTTTTGAATTCACGCCCACACTATTTTAGCAAATACATTGGTTTTTCAGGGATATTTCCAAGAGAATACATATTAAACAAAGGTCTATGAATATCAACTGACAGTGAATTTAAGATGAGTAACTGTCAAAAATCTCACACAATGCCTGATTAGAGATTTGAAGTCACACAAATAGTAGGATGAAGGCTTTCATTTCAGTTACATTGATTTAATTATCAGACATGTTTTGATACTGTTTGAATTTTTTTTTTTTTTCAAAGTCATGTTTTAAAACACTTTGGAAATACTGTAGATAAATGTTTAGGGAAGAGAAGAGGAAAAAAGCAGAGAGGAGAGGAGAGGAGAGGAAAAAAGTGGAGAGGAAAAAAGGGGAGAGGAGGGGGGAGGAGGGGGGAGGAGGGGAGGGGAGAGGAGAGGAGAGGAGAGGAGAGGAGAGGAGAGGAGAGGAGAGGAGAGGAGAGGAGAGGAGAGGGTGTTGCTGTAGCACACTGAAAGGCATTTCCATATTTTGGACTTTTGTAGGCTTGTACAGACAAGATTTTGCAAATAATATTAAAAATGACTGAATTAAATGCATACACAATGTTATGCCACTTTCCCATCAAAACTTTCAAGCATATTATTTCATGCAAAGTATTTCTGTTTTAGTACTTCCCTCATTCATTGCCTGATACTCCTTTTGGACAATTTCTGCTCATAAATATTATGGTTTATTCCCCCAAAAATTGTTTGTAAAAATTCTACTTAGAAAATTTAAGGAACCAAAATATTGGATAATTAAGATGACCTGATTATTATGTTATTCTTATTACATTAAATAAATGTAATAAGAATTACATTTGTATCATTACTTGTTTACATATAGCTTCAGCTGTGGTGGGCTTGTGTTCCATATTTAATTGTTTAAATAAGGAATCTGATGCAAAAATTTATTTTAAGATATATTGGATGAAGTTGAGATTTTTAAAACGTATTTTAAGCCACTCATGCTGCAGGAGATGGCATTGGATCACCTTTATTGACTTGATTTGCACTTACAGTAAGTATATGCAATAATTTTCTTTCGTGCTGTTGCATGGATGCCCTGGGAAGAAAAATGATATATTTCACAGATTCATCTTTTTCTTTTTCTTCATAACATATGACAAATTAAGCCACATAAAGAATATAGATACTGATTAAAAACTTTCAAATAATTTTATTTCATAATAGAAGTAAAATTACGTTTTAAATGTCCACATAATGTTAAATTTATTGTGTACGCTGTCTGGTATTCAGCTCTTTCAATTTGAGACACAAAGCCAGTCAGGCAGCTACGTCTTAGTTTAAATTGGGTTTCAGGAAGTTCATTGTTCCTCAAAAGGGTTTAAGTGAGATTCCTTGCTTACAAGGCAGAAACCGCATGAATTCCAAAGTAGCAAGAAACAAGCTGAAAGGCGGAAGAGATTTTAGAGCTAGAATCTGGTTTGTCCATAAGGTGGCAGTGTAGCAACTATTTTTAAATGAAGCAGAAAAGGAAAAGCGAACTATTATTTCTAGGCTCGTTTCCAAGGTAGGAGAACACAGTATGGCAACAGTTTCGGTGTTTATAGGAAACTTTTTTTTTTCTTTAAATCTATATAAAACAACCTAAGTAATGACTAAAAAGACAGAAAATCCTAGAAATGAAATTTTCTTTGCTAACACTTAAGTTTAAAGCAAAGAGAGATTCTGGCAAGTGACAGAGAAAATATGCAAAAATATGTTAAATATGCAGTCTCCATAATATTAATCAGAACCGGGATGATGCATTCAGTTATGATTATGTTAGTTTAAAAACATTCCTAAAGATGTTTTTTTCTTTTCTTTTTTTTTCTTAAAGTAATATTATTTTAAAATATTAATATGAGGAGAGAGATTGCACACACACACATACACATATACTTACACAGATATGAAAACAATTTCAAACCTGAAACACATTCAGACAACTTGAACTTATAAATCCTGTTCTCTTGGCATCCTATTTGGACATTGACTAAGGGTTAGTCAGAACAGATGTGGAAACCATCAGTGGATTCTTCATGGCTTAGAGTGTGCATACTCCCAGCAGCCTCTCAAAAAAATCTTCAAAAAATATGAAGAATTTCTCCAAAATGCAGATGGAGAAGTACTCCCTGCCTGCTCTTCTCAGCTCTATTCAATCGTTTTGATCTCGTTCGTACAGTAAAAATAATCATATAGGAAGCATTTGGCCATTCCTACTCACTTCTGAATATGCAGATGGATAATGAAAAATTTGGATCAATACCAAATGTGTAATTTTGATACAGACCATGTATTCTTATGAAGTCTTTTTTGAGATGATTTTTTCCTTTACAAAATATTTACTATAAAATAACATCTTGTGAAGTACAGAGGATTTGAACAAAGTAAAAATTGCTCGCCTGTAGTTGGAACCAGAGGTCCTTTATATCCCTTAGAACTACATTAAATAAAAATGAGGGCAACAATGTTTAGAGATGAATAAATTGTTTTCCTCTTTTTACAACACATCACTGGATAATCACTGCCTTTGCCTTTTTTAAGTCAAATTATCGTGTTTAAAACCTAGTTCAGTCCCAGATTTGCAGTGATTTTTTTGTTATTAATCCTTTGGATTAGCAGTTTTCTCGCCCAACTGATTTATACAAACCACAAAGCAGCAAAAATCAAGTAAAGGCAGCCTACTTTCATGATGACATTTTTCTGTATTTAAGTACATTTCTAAGCATTTGTGTAGATACCTGTATATACTTTTGTTTTCCATTACTGAACTGCTGAAATTAATATTAATTTATTAATTTTCTTCACATTTTATTTGCATTGATGTCTTGTTTTGTGACCAGTAGTACAAAAGTATGCATTTATAAATAAAGTACCTTTTCACTTTTCTAGAAAAAAAAAAAAAAAGACAAGACACAAGAAGGCAAGCAAAAAAAAAAAAAAGAAAGAAAAAAGAAACAGGCAGGCATACTCTGCCAAAAGAGTATTTTGCCAGAGCTATACAAATCCTGAGCAAAAGCTCTTAGCTCTTAGAAGTATTCATAACAAAATTTTTTATCTATCTTAAAGCTATTAGATTAACAACATTTAGAAGTAAGTATTTATATGTTTTACCTGTAGAATAATTTTTTCGCTTAGCCAAAGTAAAATAGTAAAATAGTAATTCTTTGGTTTTCCCTCTTTTTATTAAGCTCTATATTTCTGGAAATATCTAGGTAGAATTTAGGGAGTATTTAGTAAAAAGAACACACAAATAAAAAAAAAAAAAAAGGGTGCTAAAATCAGGTTAAAAAAAAAAAATGCCCTCTTGATCAGCTAGGATTAGAACTGGTCAGAAATAAATTTAGTCAAAAGAGGAGAGGACTATAATCCACAGCAATTTAGTGGTGCATAAGCTACTCAGTGCTTTAGATGTCTGAATTAATTTTAGATGCTTAAAGCCAGAGAGTGCTGCTGTTAGGATTGCACCAGACTTTCGTCACCTCACAAAGGCAAATTTCCTCTGGAACCCTTCAAATCGCAATCAAAAATGGGCAGCATCCTGGCTCCATCCGAACACGGGTCCAGAAGCTCTGGGTCTTATCCGCACCCCCGTAGCCTCCACGCCTTCAATCCTGGAGCTACTCCGCAAGGCCACATGCACCTACCAACTCCCTCAACCGCAACCAGGCTTTGCTGTCCTGAGCCTAAAAACCTCCTTCTGGGTGCCGCCACTTCCTGGAAGCCCTTCTGCTTTCCCAGTCCTTCATCACTTACATCCTCTTTCATCCTCATTGTCGGGAGAGGGATGTTTTGTAGTGTCACAAACAGCTTGTCCTATTTAAGCAACAATGGCTGGACCTAGAGATTTATAAAGAAACATAGATATGTCTTACTTGGTCATTTTTCTTTTCATGTTTCTTTAGATTTTTCTCTCTATTTCATCCATTTCTCTCTCTCTCTTTTTTTTTTTTTTTTTTTTTTTTTTTCTGCTTGCTACCTTCCACTTTATCCATTTTATACCTTCCCTCATTTCTCTCTCCTATTTAAGAACTTTTTTTTTTTTTTTTTTCCCTATCAGAGCTTTTATAGCACTTCATTTAGCAGCTAACTTTTCTTATTGAGGAACTATGCTGCTACCACTAGAATAAAGAAAGTATGAGACAAGTTCCATAGCAAAAAGAAATGTCTGGGGGGTGGGAAAAACAAAAGAGAAGAAATATTAAAAACAAAAGACAAAGAATAAAAGAAAATCTGAGCTTTCTTGAAAGACTTCACAGGAGAATAGGACTTCAGTGAGCTGCAGTGCTATTGTGTTTTGTCTGGCTTTGGAGGATTTTTTGGGCTGAGTTTCTTGGAGATTCAAGGCTAATTTAAAAGCTCAATTCTCTGTTCATTCCAAAGCCTCTTCCTGACATTCATCCTTGTGCAGCCAGCAAAGTCTCAAAGACGCCTGTGTTTGGAAGTGCATCCTGCTCTTCCCTAACCTTACACATAAGCTCACAAGGAGACCCATTTGCAAGTACTATGTGTTTTGGAAGAGACAGGCAGGAGAGGACAAGAGCTGGCATTTGCCTCATGGCAAATGTAACAGGGCAGGAACATTCCCGGAATGGAACCTTTCACTTTTTCTGTTTTGTCTTTTCAACACAAAGGCAAGGAAAAAATCTTTTCTCTTGCATAACATCTCTTGCACTGGTGGGCTTCTCATGCTCTAAATCTGTGCAGACTTTCCAGCCTGAATTTCATCCCACCAGCTGTCCCAAAACTGCATAATAAATCATCAAATTGAGGGTCATGCACTGGACCATATCTATCCTTGTTGTTAAGCTGCCGAAGACTCCTGTTTTCAAAAAAATAATGAATCTCAGTATGGTGAGAGTATCGGGTAAAAGAAGTGTGAGTTAGTTTGATTAATAATCTCAGGCTATGTCTGCTTGTTTTTTTTTTTAGAAATGAAATATTTGCTTTCAGACTCCTTGCATCCTTCCTTCAGTGTATCACAACTAAGAAGAAAGCAAGAAACCTACAATGAATAATTTGGTAATATGCTAACAAGCCTAATTTGTGGTCAGCTACCAAAATGCAGTATTCTAACAAAGCACCAGACCTGTACAAATCCAGTAAGCTTCCTACTATTAAGCATATTCTGAAGTCCTGAGCATCTTGCTTGCCAATCACCATTAAGACTTGTTAAGTATTTGTCTTTGCTGTCTTTATCAGCATAGTATGGCAAATTTACAAACACTCTCAGGCTACCCTATGCTCAGAAGTTAATCCACCCTTTATTCTTTGTCTTTCCCTTCTGCGCCTGCATCTTTTTTTCCCCAAAATATATTTCTTAAGAAACCTCAGCCTTAACTTCTGCTGCCAAATATGAGGCAAATATAAGGAAATTGGAATACAGTGTCAGATTTTCCATTCAGATTTCATGACATCACTACTCTAACTTTTAATTGTTAGGAAGACAGGAAGATCTCTTCAATTTTTTTTTTTTTTTTGGTTGTTTCTAGGAGTGTTTCTAGGTTGTTACTGTGTTCTGTGGTCCTTTTACTGAGGTACTTCCACTTGTTGGGATTTCTGGTAGTGAAACTATGAGATCTTGATTGCCTTTCCAGAAAGTGAGGGTCAAAGAGGAGAAAACACTACCTAACTTCAAGGAAAGGAAGATATCTCAGAATAATTAAAAACAGATCCAAGGGTGGTTATGCAGTCAAACCTTATTACTGAAATTAAATCATAAATCCAAAATGTTAAAACTTCCTTGCTGTCCAAAGTATGTCCTTTGAATCTTCATAATGAGTCACTCTTCTAGCCCTGTAATCTACTAATTTGCCAAAGGGAGAGCTCTCACTCTAAACAAAAAAATTCAAAACATACATCAAAAAAGTTTAAAAATTTCTATTATTTTTGACTGCTAACATCATCTTTAATAAATATTGAAAGAGTGAGAATTTATTAAAAATAGTAGAAACCACCTTCTCTTGGATGTAATATTTATTGTTGGCAAGTGTTTTACTTTTGTGTTCAGGACACTGTATTATGCTTCAGTGGACTAAATGCCACAAGCACATTATCATCATCTAAGGTAATCACACTGAATTTTAATTTTGTTGTGGGACTTTAATTTGGAATGTTATGGCCAACAAGCACATGTTTTGCCTGAGAAGGTTTAATCGGATGATACTATTATTTAGCATATTATTTCCCATGGGCAAATTAAGCTCAAGTGTTTAACTCTCTGAATCCTTGAGAATCTAATGAACTACCCTGGGATCACACAAAAAGAACAGTGCACACAGAGGAGATAATGAATAGTAAATCCCTTTGTAATTTTCTCCAAACAAATATTTTCTCGTATTGTGATAGAAAAATTTGCTTTTTATTTTGAAGTTTAACTCAAAGTTAAGTGTTAGTCAAATATAGTTGTACAGGCCTTAAGTTGCACTGACTGGAATTAAAAAGCAAACTGAATAAAAGACACCTCTTTTCTATTTACAACAAAGAGCAGCATCTGTGCAGCAATAACTTCTTCTGTATTATGGAATATCATTTGATACTATGTATTTTAAAGAATATTATTCCAAAAACAAATTTTTTTCTGCTTCAGCAAAATTTATGCATTTCTAGCAAATTTACAAAACACCTACACTTTCTTTGCTTTTGTTTTGCACACTTTATTTGTTGAAGACAGGGGCTTCCCTGTAGAAACCACAAGGAGGTGAAGATGCAAAGATAAAAAAAATAATAATTTTAATTAGGCAAATGGATTTTGTTTATAGGTTCACTCAGAAAATGAGGAAATAATCTTTCCCAAAACTAGTTCCTAAAAAAAAAACCAAGATAGCCTATTATGCTATGTTAGTAAATATATTAGCACTTGGCTCTCGTTATCTTATTGTTTTCAAAAATTGAAGTAACCTTTTGGAAAATATTGTGCATTTGTTAATTTAAATGATTACTTGCATATTATATTATGAAGAGATATCCAATGATATTCAACTTTTAGTAGCTTATAAGCATAAGAATAACCACTTTATTCTCCCTAATTATTAAAATATTCCATCACCAACTCTCCAAATATCCTCAAAATCCAAGAGAAAGAAGAGAAAGGGAAAAGAAGAGGAAAAGAAGAGGAAAAGAAAAAGGAAAGGAAAAGGAAAAGGAAAAGGAAAAGGAAAAGGAAAGGAAAGGAAAGGAAAGGAAAGGAAAGGAAAGGAAAAGAAAAGAAAAGAAAAGAAAAGAAAAGAAAAGAA
>JAWLRI010000157.1:4289304-4301742 GCA_034781795.1 Crypturellus tataupa
AAACAAATGATTGAAGCATTTTAATTTTATTATTGTTATTTTTATTATTGTTGGTTTTGAAAACCTGCTTTTAGTCCCCTTATGGATAATTTTTCACCTCTGTTTGATCCAATATTAATACAAATTACATTGACATGTTTTCTGACTTTTCTACAGTTATTGTTCAGCTATAACCTAGATTTGCAAGCTTTCTTTCTTTCTTTTTTTTTTTTTCTTTTTCTTTTTTTAATCGCTAAAGGATTTGCAAGTAACCTATGGTATGGCTCCAGTCGTGGTCAGTTGACTTCAGTATCACTGCTGTATGCATAGAGCTGATAAATACTGTGGTTCATTTTCCCCTTGGGCAAGCACAGTTAAAAAAAAAAAGAAGAGAGAGAGAGAGAGAGAGAAACCCTCAGACTAATAATTACCTTAGTCTGAAACGGGAATGGCTAAACACACTTGATTGCTTTCTAACCTTCAGTACTGTGTAATGAAATATGGCTGCTTCAGAACAAAAAAAAAAAAAAGCAGGGGGGTGATAGTTTCCTTTTCATTTCAATACTATTTCACTGAATTCCTCAAAACTACATTTCATTCTGTATTATCATTGTGATAATATTTTAATTAAAGGACAAATCTTGGTTGAATTCTGGATTCTTTTCCATGTCAGAAGGACTGTCCCTAATATTCTTAGTGTCACCATTTCATATTACATTTTAATTTGTTAGTTCATCAGTGTGAACTGAGAATTCTAGCATCTAAAGAACCATTCGTCATGGTTCAGTGTTTCAACAAAGCTTGTTGAAAGGTGAAATGATTAGCAAAAAGGAATAGAAGGTTTCAGCCTCACGGAACATACATTTTGGAAATACATGGAAATATATTTTGTATGCAAGTGTACTTGCATCAAACAGGTATGCAGACAAGACTCTTTCTGATCTGTATTTTGCTGTTTTCTATACAATGCCATTTGCATCTCAGACTGAAAAGCAAATAGATGAAAAATGTAATTACTTATTAGAGGAATTTTGACAGTGACACAGTGGCCGGTGCTGCACAAATAAAGATTGTAATTTTATCTTATGTTGCTTATGAAGATTTGAGATAAATTTGTCCAAGACTGATGTGTGAATTCAGAAATTACACGAATCTGACTACTACAAGAATTGTCTTTCTCTGTATCTAACACTTGCATATTTGCATAGATTCTGTCACTAGGTTCCTATAATTCTTTTCTCCAGAGCAAACACATCTTAAAAATTAAACAAAGGAAATGTATCAAGCAAGTAGAAGAGAGGTACATTGGTACACCAATTAAAATTAAAGAGATTTGAATACATTTTTCATAAAATTTGGTTTTAAGATAAGTCATGCCTATTCTTTCTTTAACTTGATACAAAAATTTTCCTAGGTACCTCTGCAGGATCTAACTATTAACTATCTAAATATATTTTGCTGTATTTGCTACATCATATCATCTATTGACATCATAACTCAGTGTTAATTTTAGGGCTTGCTTCCTTTGCAGACACTAGAGACACATCACTAAAATCTTGAGATGATTTTTTTTCATTTGTCTTTCATTTTTATTTGCAATATCTGCAAATGCAAGTCTAGCTTTGTTTTCTTAACGTTTAAAAAGAAGTTGGTTGAGGTAGCAATAAAGAGTGTGTGTTCCTAAGCTTTTAGTTAGCATCGGGAGCGGGTTTTTGAGAAACTGCCTGTCGTGCTGATCATGTGTTTTGGTTCACATCATGGGATATTCCAGGAATTAAAAAATGGATTTCTTTCAGATGAAGCTGAAGTAGAAAATGTGCTTCAGGAGTGAACCCGATATGCTAGGCTACAAATAATCTGAGTAAGAACCTAGAATTTTGTAGTTTGTGAATAATGGTTCCCCAGCACTGAATGAAAACTCTCAGCTTTGAACCACGAATTTAACATATATGTATAACATGTATCTTTTAATACGTGTATAGCATTCAGCATTTGATTTAAATCCCTGTACAGTCTTGTGGAGAACTAATCAGTGTAATCTGCAAAGAATAACACGCTGAGAAATCGCCTGTAGCCGCACTCTAGATATCAATAAGGATGAAGATATTTCTGAACCTGTAGCTTTCCTCAGTATTCACACATCTCTTCAATTGCTGCGAGGTTTGTTGTGGTTTGATAGGAAGGGGCAAATTTGGTACTTTTATTAGCCTGTGCTAGGATGACAGATTGTATTGCTGAGGGAATAGCGGAGAGGTAGATTCCATATATATCAAACTTCCTGGAAGTGGTAACTTTCTCTCACCTCAAGCAAACCTCTGTAATGCCATAAGGTCTGTTAGGTCTTATTTTTTTTTTCTAATTTCTCCTTTCTCGAGCAATTTTCTCACAGCTTTTTGTCAAAACCATATCCTGAAGATTTCCAGTACTTGTCTTCTATCAGAGAAAAATCCCTTGTACCAACAGGTAGAAGTGGTGGTCACACATTCATCCCAGTTCCACCCCAGTGGGTCAGATTAAATTCATTCACATGATGAAGTTTATCTCCAACTCCATTTTTCAACTAAGAGGGCTCACCTCCAATTCCTTGTGTGAAAGCTAAATGTTAATAGTCTGCCTCCTCTGTACAATTCCTTCAGTTTTATGAAGAATGCAAAAAAATAGTGAGTTAGAAAAAGGGGAGAGATTGTGATCCTCGAGTCTACTAGTTCAATCAGTAGACAAATTAAAAAGCAGAGATCCTTCAGGGATCCTCTGCAACCCTGTATTCTTCAGGATCACAGACTCTTTCCCAAGCTATCCGAACAGTTCTGAATATTTCCCAGGAAAACCTACCTTTGCTCAGCATCTGCTTTCTCCAGCACACATTGCAGTCTAAAACTCAGAATGCAAACTAATTGAAAACCCTTTTAGAGGGCTCATCTCATTAAATACTGAAATGCAAGCACCTCCCGAGTGAAATGTGGCAGCTGTTAAACAGTGAACAGCAATACTGCACAACAGTTCGGGACAGTGGAGAAGAACATTGCGTCTAATTGAAACTGCAGGAGAATTGTTGGTAGACAGAATGCAATTATCCAAACTGGAAAGGGACCAGAATCAGAGGGTTAACATACATGCCTCCTCTTGCTTTTTTAGTGTTGGAGGAGAAGAGAAATGAGCATACTACTGTGTTACAAATCATTAGAATTTCACTTACACTTTTGTACACTTTCTTCCTCTTTGAAAAAAGGTCCACTACAAGGTCCAAGCCTCAGAATAAAGCCATCTCAGCAGGAAGTGTCATCAGTGCACTTCCCTCAACACAGTCGTTCTTCGGGGCCCCATAAGATGTGTTGTGCACAAACACTGAAGTAATGGACCATCTAAACTGAAAGCCAGTAATCTGGCTCAGAAATACAACACTGTTGCAAGTGGTTTTACAAAATGAGGTGGTAACATTAAAAGCAAAAGCGAGCATTGATAGGAGACTTTTTTTTTTTTTTTTTTTTTCCCATTCAGAGTCCTGCTATTAGTGTTTTGACAGGTTTTTTTGTCCTTTTGCTATTACTCATATTGCCACTCTTATGCTAACTGAAGAAAGGTTTTATTCTTTGGCCAGTTGTTTACTGCATGCCCTTTCAAGTAAAAAGATTTTTGTTTTATTTCATCAACATTAAGAAAATTCTTTATTTAATCTGAAAAAGGTTTTTCCTCATCCTTGACACATACTATGCCAACTAATCCAAACTCCCGACCCCACAGATTTTAATGTAATATCAAAATTTCATGCAGGTTCAAACAGTAGGCCTTCGGTCCACAATTTTGCAGGCAAAGGAGCATTTGCAGCTGAGAGATTCTCTTTCTCTTCAGAGGACAGAGGCATACTGTCTTCAAAGTGCTTCCTCAAAAGCAAATTCTGTTAATACCAGCAATAGAAAAGATTCTGTGCAAAAGTGGAAGCTTTTAAATGATACTAAGCACTGATAAGTGTACTACTAATGTAAACTGTGAGCTAGTTGAGGAGATAATTCCAGTCAAGCTATTTTGGATTATTGACAAAGCAACAGATTTAAATAAGTCACTTTGCACAAAGACAATTGGGGACACTTACAAAAAAAAAAGAATTCTTTTTTTTTGTTGTTTTGTTTTTGTTTTTGCTTTTGTTTATTTGTTTATTTCTGTTTAGTGATTAAGGTATTACCTAGATACACAGCTGTTTTACTAAGCTGGGATGACAGAAACGTACCAAAACAGTTAAGATCTACTGGTTAAAAAAAAAAAAAAAAAAAAAAGAAGGGAAGTAAGTGAGAGGAGGATAAAGGTAAAGCTTTTCTTTGAGAAACCAGGCTGATACAAAAACAAAGACATCTAACAAATGTAATGATGGATCTCTAAATGAACAGAAATTGTTAAGACTTAAAGGAAGTTGACAACATTTACACACTGGTCACTGCTTTGGTATTTTCTTCTTTGGTATGGCTCAACGTGTTTTACTACTAATAAACAGTCCTTCTCTTCAGTAGTGTTGCCTGCTTATTGGTTACACACTCCAAAAAGACTCAGGCTGAACCGAATACGCAGAGGTGATAGCAGAGAGTACATAAAGATGATGACTCTAACTTTAACTCTATACTAAAAGCTAGTGCTGTATCGGCTTTCTCTGTGACAAGTTGTGTCCTGGGATCTAAGACTGGAAAACAGATGGGCTTGAAGATCTGAAGTGAAGTTGGGAAGGTAACAGGGTAACTTCAAGAAAAAAATAAATATTCCCTGGTGAAAGCAAGAGAAAACATCACATAGTTGGTAGATGTTATATGGATATGCTGTATATGGTTTTGTCAAGAAGACTACAGCAGGTGCCCATAAAGGTCAAGCACAAAGTAAGGCTCACAGAGGGGAAAAAGAAAAAAAAAAAAAAAACCCCACATATATATGTATGTATATAAAGCAGGTACAAAGATATAACTGTGATCTCTGTAAGACAGATAGTGCAGAAGAAATGTTTCAGCATTAGTATTTTACATTATATGTTGTGCACAGACAATATTTTCTGTGGAAAAATTAAATAAGAATCCATTCATGTAATGATATAGTGGTGTGACATGTTAATATCAGTGTTGCAGACCGATAATATCGAACAATTACCATTTTATCACTCACAGGTGCAATTCACCTGCCAGAACTAATACAGGGCACTTATATGTATTCTGACTTCCACTTCCAATCACAAATTCTGATTTCTTTTATGAAATAATATGAATCGTTTGGAGCTTACTTCTGGGAGTGCTGTCATTGCACATTAATGTAGCTACTCTCTTTGGCTGCAGCAGACTCCTGCAGTGATTTTGAAAGAATGTGCTTTTAAAAGTACACTGCCATGCCTACATGATGAACTAACATATTTATTAGGTCCTAAGTATAATGCATGTGAATGGGAGGCACATACAGCATGATCATGCAGAAAATCACACAGTTTCTTTTAAAAATAGTGTTTTCTGAGTTGAATCATTCACTTTTACTTAAAATTCCTGACTCTTTATGGTTAAGAAAATCTTCATAAACTGTAGCAAATATAAACAAATTCAGTGACTTGTGCCTAATCTGCATGCCCCAGTGGACTTATTCAGCTCTGGACCATTAGCTCTGAGGTCTATGCGTTCAAATTGATGCTGAAATAGCAAAACAGTATAAATTTCTGGAAAATTCTACTAATGAAGCTAGTAAATGAAAATGCTAATAGCCTTTTAAAAGGCCTGATAGTAATTGAAAATGTTGGAATTTGATCAGGCATAATTATTACATATTATTCAGGTAGAAAGCAAGGATTTAAAGTAAAGTTCTTTTTTATTGAATTTCAAGAATAGAAAAAAAAAAGTTAGTGAAGGCGACTTATGTCATTGTGTTTATTTTGCACAGCAAAACAGACTTGCAACCTTGACTAAGTCTTGGCTAGAGTCTTACTGTTATTTTCTTGTGAAGTATACCATAGTAAATCATAATATCGTCGTGACTTTCCAGTAGTTTATCTATTTAAAGGACTAGAAACTGGAGGAGAGAATCAATATTTTTTGAACATCCTTACATCCTAATATATATTATATATGAAGAAGATTTGGGATATTGTGTCTAGAAATAATTCTGTATTCAGCTAGAGAGTTTAAAGAACAAAATTATGTTCTCATATCTACTATGACAAGGTAGTCACTTGCACCCACACAAAATTAACCATAATGCAAGAGAAAATATTCAGATGGTATCCAAAGACACCATTTTGAATGTACCTTCTCCATACATGCCTTTTTTCCCTGTGATAATGCAGTAGTGTCTTGTAAATTGCTATTCTATGTAACATAAATGTTTTTGAAGTATATATTATATCAGCTAATGCTACCTCATTCTCAGCTTGCAGAAAGATTTTGAAATTCAGAATAATTCTTTGGTTTACTGCCCTGTTCCCAACCATCTTGCTTTTTCATTGTGTATATTAGCCTGGAATTGACAAGCTGTTTCAAGGAATTAGGTATTCTCTAGCTATTTGGCTTTTGTAAAGAAGAAGACCCTTGAAGACAATCAACAAATTGAAATACCACTCTTTCTTAGTTTGTAATTCCTAATAAATCGATACAAGGTAAACATTGACAAGTTAAAGGTTAAGTACTTAAAGCCTTTTGATAGCAATTGACTGTATTTTCAAGAGGGATTTAGAGTATCTCCCCTGTTCTATTTAACTACTGTTTGCATGAAATAGTAAATATTGTGTACTTCTCACTGACACTTCACAACTGGCACAAGTAAGTATATAAATGTCAGATTGTAGCTTTATCAAGAAATACCTTCCCATAAATAAAGCTAATGTTTACTCAGAGGCCTTATGTCCTTTCACTCACACATCATATGTACTGTAATAGCTAAGACTTTAAGTCTTACATTAGTCCTAGTCCCGGAATAAGGACAAGATTCTCTTGAGTAAAAATTTTCCATAATAAATCTCAGGATAGCTGCTGAGGTCATTAACATCCGTCTAGAAATGGCAAAACCACTTTAATTTTGAACTATGTGAAAAGGATTAATGACTGGATTTTCAGTATCCTTCCTTCCTCCCTCTCTCCTCTCATCTCCTCTACTCTCCTCTCCTCTCCTCTCTTTTGGCTCAATACTAATCATGGCAACATAAATATGATGTAAGTCAATTGGACTGTAATGCCTGAACAAGTGGAGTGAATGGAAACACTCTTTCCTGGATGCATGGGAAGTAGCGGGACAGCCACACTCACCTTTAACTCACAAAGCTTCCAAAAATAAAAAATAAAAAAAATAAAATTGTTTAAAATCACCAGTGAGAGATCATCACAAAACATTTGGAAACATTAAGATATGATTTACCCGCTCTTATAGTCTATACTTATGCATATTATTTTTCTTTGTTCAAAAACACATTGTCAATGATTCTCTTTTTTACTCCAGTGGGAGAATCAAGACAGTTTGCTATTTCCATGTGCATTTTTGTAATTTCTGTGGATAATTTCATCATTGTAAGAAAGACATTACTTTCTCTTACCTTGTTTTTGATTGATACTGTTGTATGTTAGATAGGATAGAATTAATTCATATGATCGAAATATAATGTAGGTCACTCAGTTGCCACGAGGGAAGTGGCTAGTTTTCTTAAATGATCAATTAAGCCCCAAAATATAACTGTGAACTTTGTTGAGATATCTCTGGATAGCTCTCTTCTGTCTCTTTTCTTGACCCTCTCTCATTATTTCTTGAAAAAAAAAGAAATGTAAGCATTAATTCTTCAAATAAACCATAATTCAGCTTCAAGTTGAGGAAAACTGGCAGGGGTGAGGAGAGGTTGAGCTGTAGTTGGAGACAATTTCTAAAGCATTTGAGCGTCACATTGTTGGATGTTTCTGGCTGTGAGCAGTAAGGCATGCTGTACAAAAGATACTGCTCAGGAAGCTGCAGTGGGAAGGGAGGCAGAAGGGAGCAGTTCCTTCACCAGGAGTCACTTTTTGGTCTCCCAGCTGCCAAAATACCATCCCTCAAGCACCGTGGTCCTGGGAGGCAGATGATTTTCTGTATTCAGACGTAGGTGATGCATGCTATATTTTGTGATGTGCTGCCGTTAGGAAGGTGTTCCTAAGTTAGTACTCGCCATGTGAAAGAAACTCTTACTTTCCTCTAATCTGTCTTGTTTAACTACTGCAAATTAGACACTTTGAAACAGTCATGACTGCTTTCACTGATCTGTGCAGATTTTCAACTTAAAAGAAATGCAGGAGGTTATTGAATCCAAAGAATTCAGTTGCCTTTTCTTTCACTTCAAAGACTTTCCTTCTCTCTAAAGAGAGCTATAAAATTATTGCAGAATATGATGTGCTCCTTCCCATGTCCTCCATATAGATATTGATCAGTAAACCCAGCTTGAGACATTTCAACAAATCTGATGAGTGACAAGATCAGTCACTGTTCTCAAAGGTGAGCAGCACAATGTTTCTAAAGTACATGGATCATGTTGTGCAGCACTAAAGGAGGAGGAAAGTAACTAAGTTACCTTAAGGTCACTGCTAATGACAGCTTTAAACTCACAAAGTTTAAAAGGATCAAAATGTTACAGAAGTGGAGGCGAACAACTGAATTCAGAGACCCATAATAGCATGAACACAACTTGAAAAAAGTGTATTTGTATCTGTTGGTTGGATTCCTTTCAATTCTGAATATCAATTGTGGCAGAAAAACTAGAATTTCCAATAATTATTAATATAAAAAGCTGGGAATATTTAACCACAAACCAAGTAGTCATCACGCAATAAATTGTCCATATATTATTTTCAATGTGATTCTGATTCTACTTTTGATTCTTATTTAAATCTGTTTTCTGTTGTCTGTCCCCTTGTCCATAAAACCAGGAATATATCTGTAAACTCTCAATCACAGATTGATATCAAGTATTCATCATCTATAAAGCCTAATTGTTTAAAAAATATTTATTTATCTGTTCAAAAGATTCTTCTTTGAACATTTAATTTCAGCATTTGCAATCATTTTGAGGAATGGGGGTATTTCAGCTGCTTTCTATCTTTTTTTCTTTTTTTTATCTAGAATCCCTTAGTTTTTTTTTTTTTTTTTTTTTTTTTTTTAAAGAATGCTTTTCAGAAGCCTTAGGTGACAATTGTATAAATGGCTTTCTCACTATGGGTTCCCACCAACGTGTTTACCAATAGGAAAGAAAAGGAGGAGAAAATCAAACCTCTCTCAAACTTTTGAATATCTGTCTCTTAACAGATGAAGAACTTGAGATATGAACACCTAAGATGTCAATATGTTTGGAAATAACACAGTGCAGTCTAACCACTTGTGAATAAAGTGCCAGTTCTGAAATCAATCTGATAAAGCTTTCATACTTTATTACTGTCACACAATTTTAGAGTGGTATATGAAAATTATACATACATATACTAACATTATAACAACATCAAATGCTCAGATACAGGAACACTGAAGTTAGTATTGATTATGTACTGCTGTTATCATTTTATAATTGTTACTTAGAATCCTATTTTTTCCAAAACCAACCAACCAACCAAAACAAATCAAAATGGACACAGTTTATAACATTTAATTAAAAATATTGCATGCAGTTTGTTATAGCCTTTCTGCTTTATTTGGCTCCTTAATGTCATGAAAATCTGTAAAACAATTGCTTTTTTAATAATTATAAAGGCATACATTAGGAAAAATAGACAAAGTACAAGTATTAAATTATGCTTTCATTTATCACCTATCATTTAAATTTTCAATTATGAGAACTGTAATATAGATTTTTTTCCACTGATGTGATATGAAATTAATAAAAATGATAGTATTTTCTCTGAAGAGAAAAAAAAGAGCTATAGATGCATATTTTCAGTACTTTTACTTACTAATCATTCATTTCACTTATGAATCAGGTATTCATAAGTGCAATCTTTACAAATAATATTTTTTCTGACTATTTTTAACATCAGATAAAATCTTGTGAAAGCAGAAAAGAAGATATTTGATTATGAATATAATAATTACTAATATTATTATTACTAATAATAATTATTACTAATTATTATTTTTCTTTTATTGTTTCAGATCTCTGTCCTGAGACACAACAACAGGATGTGCCTTGGAGAAGAGTAAGTTAAAACAATGATTTGCCCTTGATTTTTTTTAGAAATACCTAGGCACTGTGTTTGCGTTTCCATTAAATGGTGAGGCTTTTATGCATGAATTTTAAAAATAGCAAGCTACTCCCACTAATTGCTATTTACGAAGTCCTGCACTGTTGATTCTGAGTTCACCTTCATTTCAGTGGGTGCTTTCCTATGTAATATTTTCATTTTGGTACCCCAAATTTTAATACTAACAAGGTCTTTGTAGGTAAATATCTAAACAGCTCTATTTCTCAGAAGGTTTAGACACTTATCAGTGATTTTTAATTCACATGCAATTTACAAAAGATATATGTTAAATTATCTACATTTTTACAACTAATCTATTAACCACTGAGCTTCCTCCTTTCCGGACACCTGAAATGCCCATTATCTCTGTAGTTAGTACAATATATTGTAAAAATGTACATAACAATAATACAGATTTTCTCATTCTCTATATAAAATGTATTTTAAAATTAATGAGATCAAAATGGAAACATTTTTTTTTTCATTCCTTTATCTCAATGAAAATTAGTTCAGTGCCAGTGACAGTCAATGACAAAGCCTGAATCTAAGCAGACACAGATCTAATGCTAGCACAGGTGAGCTAAAGGTTCTGGGAATATGAGTGTTTGCTACATCAGGTAGTGATTACATTGGATAAAGAGCAATATTAGAATTATTTTTGATGCAAATAATATCATTTCCCAGTATTTCGGATATGCGATATGACATTGCATGCTAGTGAGGATGTTAATTATTATTTTTTATGTTAAAGACGCCATAAAATGTGTTAATGGAGTTACCATAGTTGTAAACAGGAAACATGAACTGTGAGTGAATTTGAACATGAACTAGTGAGGGAATTTGGCATTGGCTTGCTGAGTTTAGAACTTGGATTTCAGACCAAGGAGCAGCCTCAATTCTTAGGGAGACAGTTCTCCAACCAGGAGAATGAATTTTGTTTTTTTGTATAAGAAAATGGGCTGAAATTAGGAGCAACAGGAGTGGATCATCTCTGCCTGACTCCTGGGGCAATCTTTCCCTTTTCCTTTCCCCAAACATAAAAGCATTCTCCTACAGCCATGGAAATCACTTGAGGTATTTCTTCAATTCATTTTCAACTGATACAGCTCCATTCTGTTCAGCAGAGTGATATTATTTTTTACCACCTCACTGCTTGAGCATAAATCTTTATTACCTCAGTTAATTACTATCGCTATTTCCCTTTTGTTGATGCTTTTTATGTGTGTACACTATACCTCTAGCCACATTTGCAAGGCCTTCTAAGGGCCTTTGGGTTTGGAGTTAAGCTACTTTCAGGACTACTGAGACCTCAGTGCCTTATTGTTTGCCTGCTTGCTTTGGGACTTTCTTGTTTCAGGACATTTTTCAGTAGACAAGGAAGAAGGAAAGCCAAAAAGAGAAAATGCTCTTTTATTTTATTAAAATTATTATTTTGCAGCAAAATTCATGGTCTGAACCACATATTTTTTGAAAGAGCTAATATTTTCCTAAATGAGGATATTTTCAAACAGAAGAGACTATGGATGTAGTCTACATTATAATGTCTATCTTTCTGTCCAGGTTGGAGGAAATGTGAAAAATCAAAATCATGGTTTTAGAAAAAAAATGCTTTCCAACCTGAACTACTGAACTACTGAAGAACAGGGTATAATTACTGCTTATACCCTACTACATTTTAACCATCACAGCTACTGCAGTTTTGTCCCTTTGCAATATTCTTTCAGCAATGTGCCAGATAAGCATTACAAAGATACCAGTTTCAAAATCAAAACTAATCAGGAAAAGAAAGACAAACACATAAGTGATGTTGCTGAGATTGATATTCTTCCTTACTTAATAACATATTAATAAATAATTCTGTCTTGCTCTTACCCTCTCTACTTCAGCAATATATACATAAGTTAAAATAAATAAATAATAAAGAAAACCAGGATGTTGTTTAGTCTTCAAAGAGTCCAAGGCAGCAAAGGAGCACCCACAGCAGCAACTGACAAGGACGAGCCTTGTCAGCAGGCACCGTGTCAAGCACAGGATACCCACATCTACTGATACACAAAGACCATAGGAAAAGTATTTGAGGCACATCTGTGATCAAAGGCTGTTGCTATCTCACTTGTAACAGTTCATATGCCACACAGGTAAAAACAGGTCTGCAAATTTGCAGATTATGGTTCTGTGGCAGAAGGGGCTTTGCGAGGCGACGGAGGAACAGACGGTCGACTCAATATGAGTGATAAGTCGTGTTCGTTTATTGCCCGAAATAGCC
>JAWLRI010000157.1:4306974-4344099 GCA_034781795.1 Crypturellus tataupa
CCCTATGAGGAGAGGCTGAGGGAGCTGGGCCTGTTCAGCCTGGAGAAGAGAAGGCTCAGAGGGGATCTAATTAGTGTCTATAAGTACCTCAAAAGAGGCAGTGAGCAGGATGAGGCCAGCCTCAAACTAAAAGTTCACAAACGAAAGTACAAAAGGTTCCACAGGAGCTTAAGGAAACATTTCTTAACAGTGAGGGTGACAGAGTACTGAAGTTGCCAAGAGAGGCTGCAGAGTCTCCTTCTCTGGATATCTTCCAAACTCGCTTGGATGGAACCTTATGCCACATGTTCTACGTGTGCAGGGGGGTTGGACTGGATGACCTCTAGAGGTCCCTTCCAACCTTTAGGATCCAACCTTTACGATCCAAACTTTAGGATTCTATGATTCTATAATTTAGGATTCTATGATTCTATAATTCCATAATTCTATGATCATTTCCATATTCATGTAATGGATGAATGGATGATTGTGTGGATTCTACTTCACACAGTTGTATGCACTTGCTATTTATTTATTTATTTACATAAAACAAGAGAATTTCCTTATTTAAACACCAGTTTAAAATGTGAATCTCTTCTGGAATCTTATCTTAGCTTTCAACCTATTTAGCAATTGAGAGAAGTAGAGAAATTGAGTAGAACAGAACCTACATTTTATTGTCTTCTATTTTATATACTTTAATTGGTGGAAGATTCAATGAGAAATGATGTAGTATCTACTAGAGTGATTACTTTTTATGGACTTTTTGTTAAGTGCATTATTATTTATGTTAGCCCTCATTTCTGGCATGAAACCTTTTCAGACACATTTTGAAAGACTAATTTTACTGAATCTGGAGAATTTCTCTTATCTACTATAACAGAAATCTTTTCAAAGGATGCTGTGCAATTAAGCATGAACATCCCTGCCTGTGTAGCAACTCTAAATCAGACTGTGATTTTCCAGGTGTTTCTCCAAGTGCTTTAGAATGTTCTCCTTATAACTAACATTTCACTAATTGGTTTATGATCTCCTCATTTTCTTTTTTTTTTTTATTTTCATTTTTAAAAATTATATTTATATTCTAGAAAATCTCTCTCTTTTTTCTGATATTTGTACTAAAAATAATGGTGGAATTAATACCAAAAAAGTCAAATTCAGGGTCAATATATGATAAATTAAATAAGATATTTGTTTTTACACTTTTTTCAGCATGAATATTATATCTTTTATTCCCTCGGACTTTCCTGTAATTATAGCTACTTATTAGCATAAAATTTGTATTTTCTTACCAAAGTCTTTATGTTTAACCCCTAGAGTTTAACTGTGTACTTAATACATAGCCCCCAAAATCCACATTTAGAGATGGAAGAAAACTGAAAAAAAAAAAAAAAAAAAAAAGGATTTGGTCATTTTATCTCTCAACTAGTTAATAACTATGCTGAATGAGTATTTCTAGGCTATATTAATCATTTTTTGCTCCCCCTTTTAACTGGATGTATTTCCAAGTCAAATTTAAAGACATCTAGAGTAGAGAAATTTGGTTGGTAAGTGTATAAAAGGAAAGTATAATATACAGCAGACTACATTCACTTCTGAATTTTTCTTATAGTTACAAAGCAGTTAAATACAGGAAAGACCTGCTGTCAGTGTCAGTATTGGCTGTTCAGTGTCAGTCAATGCAAAATCAGCCTCTGCAATATAATAGGAAATATCATCACCCGGTAGTAATAGATCTTCTGATTTTTGAATCATTTTTAATTCCAATTTTGAAAATTTTGCACTCCAAAAATGAAACAGAAAAGCTTAGTCAGATACTCTGTCTATATCATTTGCTGTGGACACTATGAATCTACTAGTAGATATTTTAGTATCTACTTATGTGGCATTGCAATCAGTAACCCACAGAAAGCTCTGATAGATGTATGGAACTTTCCAGATTTTATTTATTTATTTTGTCAGAGTCAGTTGATGACACTTTAGCCTGTGCCATTAACTGAGGAACGAGAACGAAAAAATAGTTTAAAAGGCCAGCCATGAGGAAGGAAAAGAACAAATAAAAAAAAAAACAAAGGCTCCTGCATGGACCATTTAACGTAAATGGTGTGAAGTTGTTTTGAATTATGCAAGGCTGAATCTGTTGCAGAGTATTGAACATGAAAATTCCCTTAATGACTCAAATGCCCAAGAGCTAAAATGTTTGATTTCCCAGAGCAGCAGAGGAAATCTTTTATTTGATGCAATATGAAAAGTTTCCTCAAACATTAATAATATAAAGAATTTTCATCAAACAATGGGCAAAAAGATTTGAACTCTAGGATTAAGAGAAGATGTGTAGGATAATATTACATAGCATTCTGTCCCTCATTAAATAATAGAAGATAAAAATATACAAGAGGATATAATAGAGGATAAAAATATACAAGAATTAAATGTCAGAACATAGAACATTATAATATCTGGAATATTTTAAGAAAGGACAGATACTTTTGTTGAATACAGAGTACTATGAATACTGAGCTAATTGGGAAGATTTTTTATTTTCTTGTTCAGTTTTTCAGTAGGAAGCATCATATTTATCTGATTTTACAGTTTAAAAATTAAATGGCAACTGAAAATATATCTTTTAGAAAAAAATAATCTTCAATATGTTTATAATATTCTAGTATAGTACATAATTTTATTTTCAATTTCATTTTGTGATGAATTATATTTGTTTATGTTTGCATAGTTTAAATTACAAAGATGTTAGTTTCTTTGTCGTATTGAAAGTTTGTCATATTTAAATTGTTTGATGTCTACAGGTAACTATGAGTTTTTAAGACCTTTTATTGCCATGAGAAATGTAATGATGAGCAGAAAGGGAGGTAGTTTGGAATACTAAACTAACTAGCAAGTCTTGTCTAAATGTAAATGTTTCCTAAAAAGTTATCTGTGCAATTTCTAGATATAGTTTATAGTAGTCCTGGAAGAAAGGTTGATAATCAATTGTCTAAAACCCATTTCCGTATCAGACTTCCTGTTTGTCTACTTAAGACAGCTATGTCCTATATACAATTTAGACTCTTCTCTCTTTTCTTCTCTCTTTTCTTCCTTCCTTCCTTTCTTCGTGTCTTCGTGCCTTCCTGCCTTCCACACTGATATATTCAAATTAAAAAGTGCACATTTGGTCATCAAAGGAGCAGGAGGAAGTTTTGCCTCTCAGACAGTAAAGAAATATTGACTTAATGAATTAACAGCAGTACATGTTTCAGATTGCTTTCTTCAGGATGTACACTTCAAGCATAGGTTGGTGTGGATGACAAATCCTAGTAGAGCAAAGGTGATACTCACTTTTTTCCTATATTAGCAATAGCCAAGACATGCAAAAGGCATTGCTGTCATACTTTTAGTTCTTCTGAAGCTTATTTCTGCTTTTTGTCACTTCTGTGAATGCTAGTGCCTGGGTAGCTGTTGTTACTTCTATCTGGTTACAGTTCTTACGAGGTTTAGTGCCTAAGTATTGAGTTAGATGTTAGTGATGTTTGCTCGTTTGAAAAATATTGCATTGTCTCAGAAACCACACAATTCATCAATGTTTTACTGTATAGCATATGATTACTTTCCACATACCTTCAGCACCAGGGGAAAGACTCTGTTATGCAGAGAGATCTTGCCACATTAATTTAACCTTATCTCCTAACTATGAAGTAAGAATTTTAATCAAGTGAAACCTTGACGCCGAAGACACAGTCAAAAGTTGAAAATACTGGTTATTTATAATGCATTAAAATATAAGTTACCTAAATCACACAAGCTCATGTCTTTGTTGCTGGTGGATTTTTTAGCTATTTTCTTAGAATATTTTCAAGCACACATAGTATTTTGTTTTCTTATCATGGGTAAGCACACTTATTAAAGTTATTACAAAATCTAATCCTGACATAATTGATAATTAATCTAAAACATAAATGAAAGAGAGTGAGAAATGATGGCCTTCTGCATAAAGACAACTATATAATTCGCCAATAATTAGGGTACTTGACATCTGGTCAAGCTTTCCACGGGTTTTGGAAAACCACATGGTGATCTTCTATATTACGAAAGATAAAAAAAAAAGAAAAAGGAAAAAGAAAGGGGGACAGCCCCTTGTTTTTTATTAGAACGTTTATAAAGGTCAAATCATTTCATGATCTGTTCTAAACAAAAACAAAAACAAAAACAAACAAACAAAAATATGCCAATTGATTTGACAATTGATTTGAAGCAGTTGACATGGAAATAACCATCTGAAGGGAGCCGGGACAAATCTACTAATGATTAAAATTAGTCATTCGCCTTTTAGATCCTGCCTGGTCTGCTGCCAGTAGAAAAAGGGCATACCAACATAGTCTTATTCTCCTTCCCTCAAAAAAATTATTGCAGGTATTGTCCCTGTTACATCTAAGGAAGTTTTCTGAAGAAAACAAAACAAAATGCAAGCTAATCATAAGCAAAAAATAATTTTCTGCAGCCCTGATCAAAGAGCTGGCAAAGCTGTTCACTGGTCTAGTGCAGTTCTATCTTTTGCTGAGTTTGCACGCCATGAAGCATATTCTGATTTGCATAGGCCAGCTATTTTGATAGTCTATCTCTAAATTTCATTTTTGGTGACCAGAAAAAAAAAAGGGATCAGAAATGTTTTATGTATATTTGGTTGCAAGGAATTAACAATTAGAGAAGCAAAAAAAGGCAAAATCAATAGTAGAATTAAACACAAAAATTCTGAAGATGGTCAGCAAATGCTCTCATCTCTTCAATTCCCCCTGCCTTATCTCCCAGTTTACATAGAAATATATAGCCACTTTAAATATTATACGGAGCCATAGAATTTCCTGTAGACTATTTTTGCTTGTAGCTGTCTGAAACCTCAAAAATTTTTTCCCAATGAGTTTTTGGACTTTGCATTGTTTTTGTGTTTGTGTGCATATATGTGTGCGTATTAAGCAGTTTATTTAGTCACAATTTCAAATGCTAAAAATGAAACAGAGTAATAAACTGAGAAAACAAAAGCAAAAACAACAATAAGAAACAAGCCTCAGGCAACACAGAGCTTTTTTTTTAAAAAAAAATCCATCTCTCTGCTGTCTGTCTTTGATGTGTAGTATGGTAAAGAATGTCAGATCAGATCATAAGCTCTGAATATTGAGATGCTAACAATGCCAGAATTGCTGCTGAATTTTGTTCAGTAGCTGTGGCAACATTTCTTGCTCCTCCTTGGCTTTCCCTCCATTTCTGTGCTAGAAAAAAAGCAGCCTGTATGCTGCTGAACTGTCCGTCCCCTGATTCTTCTTCACTACTGATGAAAGAAGCCCTGCAGTCCTTACTGAAATGGGCAAAGCATGAAATGAAGCTGCTCAGGATGAGGGCGGCTTTGAGGGTGGACTTGTTTACTCCTTCTGAAGAGGATCATTTCTGTGATCCTCTGCACAGAAGGCCCCACCAGCAGCGGCATCAGCACAACTGGCGGAGCACACTGATCACGAGGTATGGATCTAGTATTTGGAGGGACATGTCCGCATGGTAGGCACCATGCCATCGAGGCATGCCATTACCTGAAGTTAGGGAAATCTGTGAGGTCATTTTTTATGCCAAAGAAAGTGCTGGTGTAACTCTGTCCTAGAGGAGCATCCTCATGCATTATCTCTTCAGATGCAGTCAGTCATAAGTACCCCATGCACCAACTGGCTCTGTTCACCCTAATGACTGAAGGCTGTGTGACTCTTGGAGAAATAATACTGTAGGAGGCTAGAGAAATTGTCAAGCAAAACGTGGATTAAATGCAGGTGAAACATATCACGGCGGCTTGGGGTCATTCAAGGGTTATGCAGATTTTATTTTCCCATCATTCTCAAGACCTTAATCAGCTCCAAAGAAGAAGCCTATGGCCTCACTTTTTCCCTTGCTTCAGAGCTTCAGAGTCTACCACCTACTGCTTTTGTACTTCAAAACCCTCTGAAATTTCACATCACAGAAAAGTAGAATATCCTTCCTTTGTTCTTCCTTGAAAAAGAAAGTGCAGACCTATAATACACTACTTAATTACATACTAAGGTTCCCAATTCTGCACTCTGGATAAAGAATGCTTTCACATTCACAGTGATGGCAAATAGAATTTATATTATTTTGGCCTGTGTTTTACACATCCTTGTTTGTAGATCTAGGATTTGAGTGTCGTCTCTGCTCTCACAGCAGGATTACAGTGATATTGCTCTTCTGACAGCTCTTAATTCATAGAGTATGAAGTTCAGAATATCTCACCCCTTGTGACTGTGTTGTGACAAAATGGTTCAATATTTATAGCTGATTCCATGCATTTTTGAGGTCTAAGGTGACCAACTGAGGTACAGAAATTTAAATTCAAGAATGCCCAGATATGAATGTTATCTTCACCAGGTATGAATCTAATACTCAGAGGGGTATGCACATGGCAAAAAGCAACTTAGGGTCCTTGCAGGAATACACATAGGTTGGCATGTTTCTTAGCAAGCTGGCAAATTCAGTATAGATGAATAACATACCAAAATGTAATAGTAACATTTTTTATATTTTATCTATCTTGATTTTGAACATTACTTCATTGTATCATAAAATAGTGTCTGTTCTTTTTTTGTGTGTGTATCATTTTGCCTGCTGTATTTGAATCTTCAGGCTAAATATAAGACAATGCCATAGACACAATGAGTAGAAAATTATGAAGTAAGAGGTTTGGTATTTTTAATAATTTTCATGGAATTCATCCTGCTTGAAATAAGGATTATAACATTTGATCCTAATACAGTGAGACTATCCTTTTGTTTCATAATGATTTTTCAAAATGGAGTTAATTAATTTTCATAGCTATCCGGTGCTTATCACTATCTAACTGTTACACGAGGCTTAAAATTAATATGTTTGTTGAAGATATTAATTTTATAGAAGTAATGCACAGAGTGACAGGAGTATCAAAATTCAGAATGCATGAGGGTTTTTTCTCATTCTGTTCTCATAAAGCTGCGATTTGTGACCTCCATGACAACTGAAGATTTATCTGCAGAAAATAAAAAAAAAATAGAACTTTTATTTCCGCAAATAGCTGTTCTTGTCATTAGTTTTTTTGGTCTCCTGGAATATACATTCTCTCCTGTGGGAGTATTACAGATGACAATATCAAGCAGTTCATATGTTCTCATCTCTTTCTTATAAATGAAGTGTCTGATAATCCAAAAGGAATGGTTTATCATTATAAGAATAATTACTTCCATCTACTGCAAGGCAAACAGTCTTGTTCATCTAGTCTTCTGCTAGACTGTCTATAGCTTGCAGGGCCAGACTATTATTGAATAATTGTACCTACTTTCTGTGCAACCAAAGAGAAACTTTTCCAACATATCCTCTTGTGGTTTTTATTGGTGCTGCTTCTCTGTGGTCTCCACATTCTTCTTTCATTTAAACTATGCATATAAAATCAATAAATAATATTTTATGTATGCATAATAAATCAGAAAATAACAATGCATCTTATATAACAATCAGGAGAATAACAATGTATATATAAGCATCTATATAAAAAATTTATATATAGTTTTATAAACACACACACAAAATCTGCAAAATAACAATACATTTTAACCCTGAACAGAGGTTTTAATAAACCCTTAAACAAATAAAGGGTCACTATGATGTCCTACGCCTAGTGTGTAGTCTCATTTGCCATTTTTATATATCTAAAAAATATAAATACTAATAACAAAAACTTCATAAATGAAGCACTACTGGAAATATTTGAGCTTTTTTCACCTTTTCTTCCTTTCACTCTCCTGTGCTTTCTCTCCTATACCTTGCCATTGCCTTCAGTGCTCTGTTCCCTGCCTCAGCTACTTCTGAAATCAGTGAACAATGCCATATTAAATAATCCTGTGTTTTTTCCTAAATTTACAGACAAATGACAAAAGTAACAAAAAAAGACAAATCTCATCATAAAAATGTAGTTGGTAAAAAACATCAAGGAACTGAAGCTAAGCAATTAAATAGAATGAAGGAGAGAAGAAAGGTGTTCAGCAGCCATGGTAATTCCCGGTATTTCCTTTCCTGCTGCTTCACAGGAAAAAAACAGGATGACACCCAGATCAGCATCTGTCTAATACCCACAAGTGGCTTTTGCTTAAGCAGGCTAAAGTAGGAATAGAATAAATGTCACTGCGGCATTGTGTTTCTTGGGCTCTGTCACTCTCTGGTAAACAGCCCTTAGAAAGGACATAAACTGCTTATAAAGGTTAAGCCGAGCATAGTGGAAGGATGTGCTTTCTTTTAAAGTCTGAAAAAAAGAATAACTGGAAAAAAATCCATGTAATTTGACTTTCATGACTTGCAAACCTTTGCATTAAGGGTAGAAAATTCCTTAATAGAAGTCTTGGAATATCTTTCTACACAAGAAGCTTTTAGTTCTCGTTAAATAAGTGTGTTCATGTACATTCCCCCAGTAAGGGTAAGTCATTTTAAGAAATCTTGTGACCTTGTATTCAGATTTGTGCTGGTGGTACTTGTTAAGTGTATACATAATACTTGAGTAGTTAACTTTTTATAATTTTCCGTATAAACATATATCTAGACTAAAAGAAGAACATGTCTGGGACTTCTGAAAGTTGACAAAATTGTGACTGTTAAGCGATATACTGTGTCCTTACCTCCGGGACTCCTGACTGTGGAATTTGCTTACTTGAGTGAGAACAAACAACAACAAATGAAAAATGCAAATTCAAATACGTATTTAACATAAGAAAATGTCCATTCTATGTCCAGAATGAAAGAACCCTATTTCAGCAGTAGTCTGCTATAATATTTTCTACTATCTGCGACATGGTGCCATAGAAATCAGTAGCTTTTCTATTAACTACACACACAGAAGAGGCATATTTTGCATGTTGTGTTTAGTATTAAAAACATTTTTTTCTATTATCCTTATAAGCTTTGTCATGTGTCATTTCTTATGTCCATTTTTCCAATCAGAGAATAAAATAATTACTTACAGTTATGAGTCTGATCTGTCTGCTAAATGGAGGAGCGGGATAGAGAAGGGTAAGGAGTCTTTTAAAATTGATTTACTCAAATTTATAGTTGGTCACTTCAGCAGAATCAATGCGATGTCAACTACTCAGTACTTTTTTTATTACAGAGCAGTTTTCCCGTGGAAATGAACTTTGAAAAATATCAGTACAAACTACCCTCTGGAAATAAAATATTTCTCAGTGGAAAGAATAAAAGTTGGCAATAAATATGAGATTTCAAGGAAATATAGGCACCTGATTGTTATAAGCGCCACCAAAGTCAATAGGAATGTGACGGCTCCATTAAAATTTTCATTTTAGGAGTAAATAATAGTGAAATTAATAGTTTTTATAAATAGAAAATGCTTTCTTTATCTACTTTCAAAGTTTAACATATAGTTTTTTTGGAATAAAAGAAGCTTTATAAAAATAAAATCTCTAGTGTTTCTGAGAAATAAAATCTCTGTGTTTTTTGTTTCTTTTGGTTCTGAGTTAGAATATAATATATAAGTAACCCAAATAGAATATAAGACATAAGTAAACCAAATAGATTTAACCTCACAAAACTATACTTTTTAACATTTAGGAAATGAACAGAAAAATCTAAGACTACATGTCAATCTTTATGTTTGTTACTTTTCCTGAAATGTTTCTCTTTTCCAGGGAAGACTTGTTATTTAAGTTTCAAAAGCTTTATGGCTTTTTAATAATGTCCTTAATACTCTAGACAAAAAGTAATAACAATAATAGAAAAAAAAAGTGACCCTAAGAATTGTTATTAGACACTCTACTACCAGGCTGAGCATGCCTTTGTGGGAGGGCTTTGTAGGTCCTCTCTTGCCTCCTGCAGGCTAGTGCCAGCCAGCACCTGGCACCTCCTCAGCTGGACACCACCTCCACTCTGATTTCCCACAAAAGGAGCCCAAACAAGTCTCTTAAATTACAATTATTTAGGCAACACTTTCATTAGCAGATCTAAATTGTCTGTAATGCAAATGGCATAGGGAAGCCAAGTAAACAAATCATCCCATAGTTAACAATTAATTTTACCTTTTTTTTACAAGGAAGAATAGTTAATACATGTAGCATGTATTCTGGAACTGCAAGTAAAAAAGGAATATTTAAATGAAAACTGAAGGTAATTACATAGTCAGCATAAGGAAAAGAACTTAGTGCAAAACCACAAGGATTAATTTTGTTAGAATCTATCTGAAATTATAATTTTGCCTATAAAAAAGGTCAGAATGTAACAGTCATATTGTGATGTATTTATAAAACTATACATTGTATCTGTCTATTATAATTTTCAGTATTGGAACTAACACTCCATCCTAAGTCAAACACTCTGAAAAGGCAATAGCAAATCTTTGAAAGTTGCTAAAATTTCACCTTGTATTAATCTGAAGCAAATGATCCACTACATTACCCAAATACTCTTTTTTTTTTTTTTTTTTTTTTTTAGCCATAGAAAGTGAAATGTATTACTTAATAAACCAGAGGCAAGGCTTTGTGTTGGTATTAAGACAGATTACTTATGTGAAATGAAAATGAAGATCGTAAATCAAAATAGCTCATTACAAGTTCCTTGTTTTACAGTAATTTATCAGTTTTACTTTTATTTTTACTGTTCAATATCTAGTTTATACCACTTATTCTTTCACTTTATCACTTTTGTGTGTGTGATACAATGCTTGTTTTGTATGAGCTAAAGAATTACTACTAAATTAATGGAATTCCTTTTCCAGACAATCAGCATAAACAGACAAAGGCATTCTCCAATGCCTCTGACTACCATGTTGACACCAGAAAAGGATTTAAATATCTGCCTAATTTTCTCTAAATTTCAAAACATTCATGAATTCACGAAACAAATAAGCAAAAGTAACAGCACTTCTAAAAATAATAATAAAATTCAGGAAAGTATAACTAGAGAAAGTTTGAGAAACTCAAGGAAAACTTTAACATCAGTATTGTTGCAAATAAAATTACTGTATAAGAGTAATGTTTAATTTACCAAATAGATTATATGAATTCAAAACCCTGCCCAGACTAACCCTCTTTTTGTAGCTTAGCTGACTTTTTCCACAGGAAAGAACGGCCTGCAACACTTGCAATACACTCTAAAAAAGCACCAAGCTTATCTTCAGAATGGGGTGAAAATCTACTTGTTCCAATACTAGTTACACACATATATGTTTATGTGTTTTAATTAGCTCTGGGTTTCTCTTTCTAAGTATATAATTCAAATAACAATGTGAGATGCAGCTGTCTTATTAGCATAAGACTTTCATTCTTTCAACAAGAAATGATTCTTGTCGGTGTGTGAATTTTGGTAAGTTGTGGGAAAATTTCACCTCCAAAATAAAGTCCCAGTGCATTTTTGTCAGGCAATCAGGATTAATACGTGCATCAAAATGAGTGTAATTTATGCTAGTGTCTGCTAATCCATTTCACATATTCATGAGGGCCTAATTCGGAGATACCTTCTTTTCAGGTAGTTCTTCCAGGATAAACTATGACTTTGTTGCATGCATTTGAAACATATATTATAAAATGAAGAAGAATGATGCTCCTCCTATATATATGGATATTTGTGTGCATGTTTAATCCCATCCTATTAAAATATTTCTTTCTGTAGAATTTTCTTTTTTACTATCATCTTCTGCTCAGTGTTATGGAACTATTTAATAAGACCTGTATGAAAACAGGTTCCCTCATCTACATCACCTAGTAAGATAAAGCAGCATAAAAACTGAAATACAAGCATGAGTTTTTTGCTTAAGTAAAGTAATTTGCAAAAGAAGTTAAGGTATTGTAAATTCTACAGTATTTGGTAAGATTATTGGAAAAATAATAATAAACTGTCATGAAATAAAATGAAAAAAAAATTTACTTTTTTTAAAGTTTATAATCATCTAAATTTTTGGAAATTCTTTTAACAATAGTGTAATAGACAGACAATAAAGAAGGTCTTTCCTTCTTTACAATAGCGCTTCTCAATTTTATTCTTTGAATACGTCTCTGTATGGTTCTCATAATAAAGAGATAGATTAAACTGGAAAGATTTCTTTCTGAGATATAAATACTATAGTGCTTAGTTTCACTTTTTGTCTTCTTACTGCACAAGAAGATTTTATTTAATTTCTTATTGAGGATCAGAATAAGAAAGACTGTGATTTAATGATGAATCTATAAAATCATTCTCAATAAAATCAAATAAATTCCTTTATCATTTAATTTATCTGCATATCTTTCTGGAGGTCATCTTACTCTTCCAAGGTATTCCTGCCTTTACAAGTACAACAATGGCACATGTATATTCTTGTAAAGCTCTGGAAAAAGAGACAATTCGAAACCATCTGTTTTAGCTTTCTCCTGAACTGAGAAACTGACTATTAATAAAAATACCCAGACCATGAGACCTGCGGAAGGAGCAAATTGATGAAAGGGTAGAATCTCTATTTTAATTGGCACTAAGATGTAAAATTTTCGAATTAGTAAGATAAAGTCTGGATTTTGTTTTTTTCCTGTTGACAGATTGTCTGACCTAGAAACTTTCTATTCTATTCTGCAAGAAGATTATAGAAATGGAAAGAGCTATGATAGAAAAATAGTAGTTGTATTGGTTAATGAAAAAGTATAGGGAAAGAGATTTTTGGCTAGGTTTCTTTTAAAGTTCCCTTCTTATTCAGGGTTCCCTTTAATGGAAATATTTTTTTTCTGGATAATTTGTGCCCTGGGCTAGAAAGCTTTAGACGGCAATGTGAGAAGTTGTTTGATTAAAGCTTTATCTGATTTCTGTCCATCAGATTATATACTTAACCAAAGCTGTTGGTTGCATTCATTGTGAATCTTGAAATTTATCCTCTGTATATATCTAGTAGAGAGTACACTGAAAACTTATAAATAATAAAAATTATGTTTTCATTCTTTTGAGGCAAGTTGAAAAAGCTCTAAGATTTTATGAACATTAAAAATTAGCTTTTTTTACACTACCTTCCTTATTTGCAAATTTTACATCATATCATCTCTGATATTTTGTAGTAAGTGGATTATTACTTTTATGTTTTTAGGGTCTTTGGTACATCTTCTTTTTTTCATCAAGATTATTACATTAGATGCAGATTCTTCAGGTTTATACAGTGGTACTATGGCCAGGATAGTGTCTTGAAGAAACTAAAAGGATTTTACAGGGAAAAATATGAGATCCTAATTCACAAAGACAGTTACTTACCCAAACTTTTCCTCCAATTCAAGTAGGATTATTCCCTTGATGTCGCAGCTTAGCAGAGGAAAAACTTGGTGAGGGAGACAGTGTAAAAGTTTCTCCTTCTACCACAGTTTATTGGTTTCTGTCTTCACACCTCATTTTGCTGTTCATAGTGCTAAAAACAGTTGCATGTAGGTTGTGCTGTAAACCAGATAGATGAAGGATCATAGTGAAAAACACTAATATAGATCTTTTTAAGCTTTATTACATCCATGTCATGGTATAGCAATGAACCACTACACTGAAAACAATCAATTCAGAAAAATCCGGACATTCGGGCCCATTTCACAGAGGCAAGAAGAGCTTCTTAAATTGGCTTCTCCCCTGAATAAAACTTATCCTGGAACTCTACTCTGAGTAATTTCTCATCTCTGACAATATTGTCCTGCAAAGAGAAATAATCATGGAATTGATTATACACAATTGTATATAATATAGTAATTTTATCTTACAAAGTAGGTGCAAAAGAGCTCCACTTTTCATCTGACAGCATTTTGTACCTCCATTTTCATAGAGAATTGCTGTACAAGGTGCAATTGCAATAGGGAATCAAGTGTATTGTGCTACCATGTGCTCTGCAAGCTTCGGCCTTCAGATTTTTATTGTATTCCCTTCTCCTGAAAGTAGAAACATATCATGAGACTTTCTGGACCTAATTATGTCAATTTGTGCCTCTGATTGTAATGTATAGAGAGCTGCTATTTGTATTACACAACAATCAATCAACTATAGAACAGGATTATGTCTACTGATGTCACTATTTGTCTCTATGATTATTAATACTAACACTGAAGTACATGCTAGTACTGTGAATTAAAATGTAATGATATATTTCTTTTTTCTGTATATAACCTCCAAAAATATTTTTTCTTCAGTTAAAGCATGAACTTTCAACCTTTGCCTCCTTTGCTCAGTTCCCCACATAATTAAATTACTTTTCATGTAAAAAGGATAATTATACATTTCCAAATTCAACTGAATACTAATTCAGTTATAGCAGTCCAGCACTAAAGTTGGGCAACCTACAACCTAACTCAAGAAACTATTATGAAATATTAGCTGTCATGTGCAATTCTATTAATAGTTATTGAGTATATTTGACCTAAGTTACAATTCAATATATAAGACAGATTTCCAGCTCTTTACAAAGTGCTTCCTGTACCATAAAAATACAAGAGGAACAAATACAAAATACAAAGGACAAACAAAAGAAACAACATAGAAAATACATATATTGTAGATTTTTTTTCCCTTTTCTAGTTCTGAATTTGCCAATCTCATATGTCAACTGTGATGTTAAAATTACCACCATTAATTGAACACCTTTTCATTTTGACTAGCCTTCTTGTAAAGCACATCTGACATGGAATGATATTCTAGTTAATGAAATATATGTATAACAAATCACAGTTGGAGTAGTTTCATTCTTGACTTGACTGCATTGGCATTTATACTGGTGGTTTCTAGTTGGAGCATGGATGAGTATTTGTCATCCTCTGATAAATTATTGCCAGGTTTTATTCAGCGTTGGTCACATTCTAATCTAATAATATGGTATACAACAATCTTTGTATGAAAGTAAAGGAATAAATAGCTGGTCTGGTGAATGTAAAAAATCTGAGTATTATTTTGATTGTTGCCTTTAAGGATGGAAAAGGTAGAAGGAACTTAGTGGTATTTCTGCCTTTTTTGACACCCAGCTTTCTGGAGGAAGAAAAATACGAAGGATTGTTACATCATGCTTTTTCTCAATATTTTTCCTACCATTTATTTGCAAACAGTGACTCTTGACATTTTCATATACTTTTAATTTTTGTTGATCTTAAATACTTAAATAGAATTTGAGAGTTAATTTTCTTTGCAGTACAGTTGTAATTCTACTGAAACTTACTGAAAGGAAAACATTGTTGCTTGATATTATACATTTATTGTTTTATCTCAGGGGACTTCTAATGGATGGTGGTTTGCCATATCCTGCCTACTTTTCTTGCATTTAGCAGAAGTTTTCTATTTTATCATTATTCTTTTTCAAAGGCTGAGAGAAAATGAGAAGGTATTAATGAGTGATTTGTGATAGCAGTATTCTGGGGACTGACACTCTCTCTGTTTTGAAATCTACAGGCTATTTGAGCTGGCAAATAGGCTTGTAATAATCAGCAATATTATTATCAAATATGGCCAAGCTCTGAAAGGATAAATACACTCTTCAAAGGCACTATGGCCAAGTCACTGTTTGTGACAAATTTATATTTGTCTCTGCATATTTTGCTAGTGAATAAAGAAATATTTGAATGTTTCCTTAAAGATTTTCTAGATTATAATTTGTTTTTCTACAAAAATTAATTGATTTTGAATAGTAGGTGAGCAAAAATTTACTAAAATATATGCATTAACACAATCTTTGCCACCTTAATAATTCTCTTTATATTGTAGGCACAACAACTACGGTAAAGATATAAACAGAATGTGCCCCTTTACCTCTGAATGGTACGCAGAAATCTTAAGGATCCATATAAGGTCTCTTTATTACTATGATTAAAAATATTAATGTAATCTGCCTTGCTTTCATTTCTCATTTTCCTTTATGATTTTTTCTAATGATTATATTATATTTCATCATAGCATTGATGAATATTGATACATATTTAAATGAATTTAAGCAATGTGATTTTATTAACTTTTTTCCTTAGTCTTACAAAAAAAAAAAAAAAAGAGTACTCAGTTTTTATTCATATTCTGGCTTCTTAGAAGCTACTCACAATTTTAAAGGTGTTTATATTAAAAAAAATCTTAGTAGGAGTGGGAATACAGTCAATACTTTCTTGCAAGGAGTAACCTTGAGGGATGTGTAGTGGTTAAATTTCAGTATCATTCCATACAGATTTGTCTCCTCAGAACAGAAAAACACTGCAACCTAAGATTAAATGAGCAGCTGGTAGAGAGCTTCTGATTTGATCATGTTGCTTTTCTAGACAGACTAATTGTTCTGATTTATGGTTATCACCTGTATTTCATGGGTGCTTGCTTCCAGCTCTAATTAATGGATAATTTTTAACTGCTACAAATTTAATTGTTCCTTAGATTTCAAAGAGCAGAGGAAACATGGTTCATAGCAAACATAGGCCTTGCTTTTATGACCTTCCTTGTGTTAGAGATGGAAAATGACAATTGGTATATTTATCTTAAACTCTGCAATATAAAGATATGCATTTATAAATATAAGGATAACTGTGATTTAAAAACACATTGAAAAATCATCTTCAATACAAATAGTCACCTCAATAAAAAATATTTTAAAACTTTACAGTATAAGATTTCTTAACATATGTTAGGTCATAATAGATAATATAGGTCATTTTATCACTTAATCTGACTGTGCCGTATAGCAATAGCTTATCCTTTTCTTTAATTCCCCACTAGCTTTCCTTTGACAAATGAATTCCTTTCAGAAACACATAAAATCTTAATCTTTAAGAGGAATTTAAGAGAAGGACAATCCATCAGTTCTCTTGCTGGATCATTTCAGTGAATTTTTCAACAGTAAGACATATAGTTTAAAGCTTTAACCTCTCCTGACATCTCAAAACCTGCCACAAAGCACTGATGTTTTGGTGGCTGGTCATACACTTTTTGCACATATTGAGGTGTTTTTTGCAATGAGACAGATTGCTATCCCTTTCAAGTCTAGAAGGGAAGCTATCAACACTTCACATCACCAACCAGGACCAACTACCCACGTGTCCATTTGGACCCAGATTTTTCCTCAGGTGTCTATAGACTACAGTGAATCTTCAAAGAGAAACAGAAATCTCACCTTATATTTCATTCACCCAGAACAGATAAAAGTAGCAGAAAAATTGCAGTGACACAATCAGTATGTTTCAGCAAGCATAAGCATCCAGATTGGGTACTGTTTCCATATTGTACTCTCTTTCCAAATAGGTGGTCTACACTGATTAAGTGGATAAGGCTTGCACAGGGCCATCATGAACAGGCTTCTGTCACACCTTTCTTTTGTTAAATACCCATATTCTAGGAGTTAGGATTATATTGTTTCGCAAAATATTTAAATTTTTAAAAACGGAGAAATTTTAGTTTTAGATGTAATGTGTTTGAGATATACAAAAACAGATCACAGTTCAATGGCTTAATAACCCATACATTTACCTACAGAGAATTTACAAGCATTTAAAGAACAGGAGAAAAAAAAAAGGAAAAAAAAAAAAAGAAAAAATGTTTCTAAACATTTAAAAATGCTGAATATTTTAGCTGTTCCTTGGCACAAGAGAGGTAGCTTTAGCCTTTCTGACATTGGTTAAGTCAAGCTCCTGCAGTAAATACTCTGTTTGTGTGTTGCATTAGTGAGCTTGGCCTTTACTGATGGGAAAGAGCGTTTATTGAGGTCTGTTATGTTCCCATTAACCTAAGCAGCAGAGACATTTTCTGTCACTTTAAGTGTCTGTATTCTGGACTCAGCAACATTAAAGTCAACCACCTCTGCCCTTAATAACACATGTCATTAAAATCAAAGGGAACAACTGAAAAAAAACTGGAGTACTCCATCTGTATCTTGCAGATCAGGCTTGGCTTATATTTATATTTATGTGAAACATGTCCTTATGGTTATGAATATTAATGTTCTAAAACTGTAATTATTGTGAATAGTGCTGCCCCTTTATCCTCTGTCTTCCTTTTTGATCTCCAGCATTTGTTTGATATTTCCAAATTGTATCTTGTCTGTCACCAAACTGACACAGACATGACCTTCTGGTCAAGGTTGCATTCAAGTTCTCCAGCTTATAACTCTGGCAAGAAAATGTGGACTCATTCAAGGGTCCTTTGTCAAAACTAATTAAAGGCATATGTAAAGAAGGTCATTAAAGGAATTTAATGATCCCTAAGAATATCTTTAATTTTGATCGCAGAACATTTTGAAGGCTTACTTTTTTTTTATTTTTAACCACAGTTTTCCCAAGCATACATGCATTGCACATGTAAGCTTTACTGGCAAGTATATGATTAAGATACCAATTTTTTTATCTGTGAATACAGTTAAGTCTGATGACAGTAGGAAATTTCCTTCACTCCATTTTTGATAGTTTTCTTTACTAGATGTTTTGTTTGCTTTTCCACAGATAGGCTTGTTTTCCTATCTTGTGGATAAGTTCCAGTCATGACAATGTCACACTGATCGCATATTTTTAATACTCTTAAAACACAGGTTACTTTTTTTTTTTTTTTATTAAAAGGCTTCAACTGTATGTTACATTGCACTGATCACATCAATACTTTAATCCTAGATCTCAAGTTTATTTGCTTTTCTTTTTGGGAAACTTTGAAATCTCAGGGTCATATTAACATTAAAAGGTACATTATAGAGTATGGAAAAAGTACATTACAGAAAATAGTACATGAAGAAATGTCTCTACCAACATTTTCTTGTTTTCTTCATATCACAAATTCTCTTTCTCTTCAATCCAAAACTTTCACAGCACAACTGCCTCAAAGAATATCTTGCAATAACTAAACAATATGGACTTTGTAGAATAGGATTAAAAATAGTTCAAATATTTTCAAATCAGAGTACATTTATGAATTTGAGCTTTAACACTTTTCCTAAATTCATTGATAAACTGCACCTAACTTATAACAGAATTTTGCTTAGTTTGGGAAACAGGATTATGTTTATCAGTGTGAATGTAGTGATCTTTCTTTTCTTCTTTTTACATTCTTCTGTGTAGAAGGCAGTATCTAACAGAAAGGAGATCTGAGGACTGCCTTCAGGATAAGACTGAAAGCCTTTTTTGTCTTCATTTGAATGGTATAAATTGAGAATATACCTGCTACCCTAGACGGAGCTAAAAGTTTTGAAAAGTATTCCTTGTGTCTTGTTACATTCTTTTTCTCTATGACTATGACTCTATTTCTCTGCCAGCTACTGACTTAAAACAAGATTTTCACTAAAATATGTGTTAGGTTCATTACTGCTTCGTTGTAATGTAGGTACTATGACAAAAGGTCTTCTGCAAATTATAAATTCGGTAATATGACAAACTTGTCAAGTTTGTCAATTGTCAAGAAAAGAAAATGGGTAATCATCGGGAAGTTCAGGGTGATGTCTTTGCTAAGGTACAAAATGATAGTAACAGCAAACAGGCAAGAGTATGTGTTACTGCTGCTGAAAATGATAAAACGTAGTTCTTGCAGTATCTCTGTACAGCTAGGTGCTCTCAGTGGCCTCCCTCTGCCGGTTATCACAAGCCAATTATCTTCAGCATTAAAGTCAATACTGCAAAGAAAGCAATCTTCTGGTGACTTTCTTCATTAAGGTAACTTCTAAACTTGACATGCGACTTCCAATTACTAAAATAAGTTTCCTGTTGCAAAGGGATGACACTAAAATGATTAATTTTCCTCAAGGAGCCTGAAGATGTAAGAGGAAGAAAAGGTAAACTCTCACTAGCTCACAGTGTGATCTCCACTCAGATGGAGTGATTAAAAAGCTATCAAAAGAGAGAGGTCTCCTCCTTTCCTGGGCAGGTTTTGTTAGAAGATAGCTAGAAGTCATGATAAGCTATAACAGGAGTTCTCCCTCTCTTGTAGTTTTAACTGCTGGATGATTTTTAGTTTATCATTATTTTATTTGGAATATAGAGATATGTACAAAGTTTTAATATTGCAGACTAGAGTAAACAGAGACAATCTAAGGGAAACCAATCCTCTTTGGTTCTGTTTATCCACCACAGTACAAATAATTTCACCTGCAATCTCATCTTACTCCTTTATTCTATAATTATAAAAAGAAATGATGTAGTGATGTATGCCTCATAAAAGCTTAAATATTCTAAAGAAAACCTAAACAGTGGACTATTATTGATTTCACACAAGAATCAGGCAGAATTCTGCCGATCAGTTTTATTTTCATTTTTTATTTGACTCATAAAGGTTGAGATAGAACAAACAGATTTTGAGCTCTTTTACCAGATAATCGTATACAACATAGGTAATTTTTCCAGTAAAATATTATTTATTTTCCATTGAATTCATTTTTCAATTCTGATTCCTGTGTGATTAAAATTTCAAAAGTAAAATCAATTACCTTTAAAAAAGCTCCACTTCTCCGTATTTTAATGAGTTTCCATTGACACTCCTGGTTGTTACTTAGTAATCTGATCACTTGTTATATAATGTTTTGACTGACTAACACTAATCCATATTTCATTGTATGTATTTCATAAAGGTACATATGTTCGTATGGATGATTTTATAGCTTGTAAAGCATTGGAAAAGCCTGTGAAATCAAAGACAATATACAACTGTTAAATAATCAAATCTGGTCCTATTTTGCTGCAAACTGACAAGCTTCCCCTAAAGTCAAAGGACCTCTGACATATTTTAAAAGTTGCTATTCTCATCACTTGCATTTTCCTTTTTGCTAAAGCAACACGGCAGTTAAGGTTAAACAAAACTTTTCAATTGTTTCTCCTCTGTCTTCTTGTTTCTATTGCAAATAGAAATAGTTTATTTCAGAGGAAACAAAACAAACCAAAACAAAGGGGTAACAAGAAGAAAAAAGAAAAGATATTGATACCAATTTTAAGCCTTTGGACATTATCAACAGAACACAAAAGTTACTCTTAATACAAGTAGAAGAAAGAGTAGTTATTCTTTCTTACTCTTTAAGTAATAATTTAATCTAGTTTGTGAATGAAACAGCTATTGTTTTTTCACTGTCAATAAATAAATACATATTTTACATCAATATGTACATTAACTTATTTAGTTCAAGTGTGCAACCTTAAATACACTAGTATTCTTTGACTTCCTACTAAGAAACTGAACGGCTCCCATCTGAGCCAGCAGGTTTTGCAGGAGCTTAGCATTAATGAGGATTTTGTCTCTGAGGTTTGTACACACAAATGTATGATATTTTCAGATATACGAGCATGTGTGTATGTATCTGTGTTGGTATATGCAAGTGTACAAATACTTATGGGGGCAGCACATGTAAGCTGATCTACCTGATGAGGTCCCTGAACGTCAGTGACTGAAAGTCATTCAGTGTCACGATGTTGCAATGCACTTTCAAACTTGCCAAATGTACCAAGGGACGATCACTTTCTTTCTTTTGATTAGCTGTCTTGGGGTATGACTTAATTTCAGGCCTGAGATAGCTCCTGAAAATCCATTAAGATCTTTTCATCAGTGAAAAATGCCCATTTGTGACCATTTATCCAGGATTCATTCATATGCCCCACAAATTCTAACTATTCCTCTAGAGTTCCTCTATATCCCTTAAAAATGACCAGAAAAGTAAACATCTATTTAAGGAACTTCCTAACAAAATATCAGTTATCCAAAGGAATAGAAGAGTTTTTTATTGTTTGTGGGGTTTTTTCATTGTTTGCAAGACATTTGTTTTATGTAGTAGATGAAACTGTAGATAGACAATAGCAAAAATAAATAGACAAAAACTGATCACATTTGTTGCAATTTGTAGCTAGCCAGAGAACTGGATTTATCAGTACAGACTGTGATTTCCTAAATGATTTATAAATGACTTTTAATGAGATTAAAATCTTTTGCATTGTGCATACGCAAAACTGACTCTGACTTTTGATGATAATATTATCGAGTTTGGTCTTATTTTGCACAGAAAGAACCATACTTCTGACTCACAGATATCTTCATATACTGGTATTTCCTTTCCACTTGATCATCAGTGAGTGCTATTATAACTAAACTCTCAGTCACCAATTATACATAACAGCATTTATTCTGCAAACTATAGAGAAATAAATCTTGGCCCAAACAACTGAGGAGCTATTACCTAAAATTGTAATAGCAAAATCTGACATGACTTTGGACTGAGTTTTGCTGCATTCACTAAAACTCAAAAAAATGGTAGAATAACCAAGGCATTCAACAACTGCTTAAAAACAACAACAACAACAACAAAAACAGAAAAAAAAGAAAGAAAGAATGTCTCTCATGTATAATATTACATGATTCAACAAAAGCGACACCTTTTCAATGTAATGTTCAATTACAGTAAGTTTTATTGTTTTGATCAAGAGACAGCTTACCAGCAAAAGGAGAAAAAAAATTAAAAGAATTAAAAAAAAAAAAAAAAAAACCCTATGCCCTCTTCAAGTTAAATTTTCCCTAAGAAACCATTATCTATTATTTTTTAAGAGTCACTCTACTTCACATCTGTAGCTCTGGCTCTAGGCATTCTACAGTATCTACAGTAAAAACCTGACTTCATCAGAATCGTTCACTTTAAGAGTGAGATCTTACAGATGATAAAGACCTAGGAAAATGAAAACAGATCTCAGAGATCTACATTTTCACCTGTATACTTCTTAATACTGTATTATCCTTGAACTAAAAAAGATGATTCTACAGTGCTTATAGGGTTTTAAGATCAGATTGGCAATATAAAAGGCTGTTTGGGATTCAGTGTTTAAATATAATCTGAGCTCTAACATGTAAATTATTGTATATGCATTTGTTTAAAATATTTTATTAATAAAAGTTTTCTCCTCTGTCTCATCTTATATTTGCTATATATGATTATTGCAGATGTGAAAATACATTTCTAGAGACTTGTTGGAGTAACATAAATATCTGCTTCTCTTTTCTGAATTCAATGTCCTTACCATACACTTAAGTGATTATAGATGACAACCAATCAGATGCCAAATGGCCACGTGTGAAAGCTCTGTGGGTATTGATAAAGACTCTGGGTCAAACTTTTGGTGTTGTTTAGGAGAGAAAAGAGGAAGAGAACAAATTTCCATATAACATATACTTTACAAACTGATCTCTAATACAAGACTGAATTCACAGTCTTCACAAGTTTTAACTTGAAAAATAGTTCTCCTGAAACTATATAGAACTGCAGAATTATTCAAATATAAAGATAATCCATATCTTAAAGTCTGACTCTGGGAAATAGTGCCTGACTACTCTTTCCATGTAGAAATTCTTCCTAATATCTAACCTGAACTTCCTCAGGAGGAATGGAGGCCATTGTTCTATTAGTAGCTATTTTGGAGGAGATTGACCTCCACCTCACTACAACGTACTTTCAGATAGCTGTAGGAAGAGGTATTCAAAGGCCAAATTAAATCCTGTATTGAATCCCTGAACATCTATTCCTTCCTGCTGTGGTTGACGTTAGGCTGAAAGAAGTGTCAGTTTGTAGAGAAGGTCTTGGCAGTTTTGGGGACTTTTGAACTGTGTAGGGAAACCATGTTTGGGAAGCTTCTGTTAGAAAAGACCTCCTGACATGTGCAAGAAGACTGACAGAAACTGTGTGTCTCCATGGGTTCTAGGACACAGAGTTATCATCACTCGCTCTCAGGTATTTGGAAATGCAGATAATGTTTATAGATGACAGGACAGAGCACACTGTGACCCAGAACATCCTGTGTTCTTGACCAGAGAGAGTTCTTCTTAAGATACTGTTTGGACTTTGAAAAACTGATGTACTAATAATGTGTTTTCAAAAGAAAACAGGGTGTTTTTTTTGATTTTATCTGTTTGTTTTATTGTTGTTGTTGTTGTTTTAATGATGTAATAATGTTTTAATGTTTTAATGTTTTATTGTTGTTGTTGTTGTTGTTTTAATGACATATAAGTAAAAATATTTTTAAAAAACAACTGCTTGCAGCATAATGTTAATTTAAAATATACTGAGGCAAGTAATAGATGCTGTATTTAGATAAATTTTATCACTAGAAATGTTTTTATTAGATTTCTTGAACTTCAGACTCTCACACATTTTTTATGGCCATCTGTACATAAATATATTTTCACAGAATTCCAGTCTATTTTGCTGTAATTTACTTTAATTTGATTTAGAGCAAAGGAGAGAGAATGGAAAAGGGAGATGGGGATGCAAATCTTTTTTTTTTTTTTTTAACAAGGTTGTGGATTATAAAGGAGTAGTGTCTAGTATTCTTCATTCCACAGCATACTTTGCATGTAATACTATGCACAGTTGTGTGCCCATTTAACCACAATCCACCACTGTATACCTTGCTAAGGAGTTGAGAGGAAGATAAGTTACCTCTTTGCTACCCTCTCCATAACAACTGTGACAGCTATGTGGATCCAAACTTGTCATTACTTTTCATTTTCCTAAGTACTGTATTGCAGCAAGTATTTGCAATATCTCATTAAAAGGAATAAAATATGTTTTTGTCTTTACACTGAATACTATAAACTCAAATAGGCATTCATTGGAAACCTTCACTTATACTTAGTGAATTTTTAAAATATTATTAAAATAATATTGATTTTTAATGCTGCCAAAGCTTTCCAGAAATATTCCAAACATAAAGAATTTGTATAAAGTAAATGGTATGGATTTTTTCCCATAGAATTAAAATTATTTTACATTAACTACAATGTACAGTAACTAACATATTTACAAAAAATGTCAGTTGAGATATAACTTCAGGATAAGAAATGAAGTAAAATTAATGTTTTTTTTTAACTGTCAAGTGAAGCTTTTAAGGTTCATTCTACTCCTGTGTGGTTGGTTACATAAAGAAAGAAGTTAGTAATTCAGAAAAGATTTATAGGAAATGATTCTTCTCATTTATGGCAAAATAAAAGATAAAAATATCTGAGTATTTAATGACATGGACTTTGTGAGTCTTTGAAAAGGAAGTTTGGTTTGACTCATAATGCATTAAAGAAATTCACTTATTTATCCATGCATTAAGGATGTATTTTTTCTTTTATTGATCAATTCTAACCTAGTAAAAATATTTGCCTAACTTTTGATGGAAATATGCAAGAAAGTATTTTTGCAGAGCCAACTTGCATATCTTATGATAGTGTGTCTGTTACAGCCCATATTATTTAAACTAAAGTTTTCCTACAAGTACGTATTTTTCTGCAGTTAATGTACCTTGAATTCTGGAATAGTTCATTTCAGTAGCTTGTATGCATATACTCTTCATTGAATTAGATGTCATATTATATGAGTTGTATTAATATGAGTTAACTGAATTATATTAATTATACTTTAATATACTTTTAGTTGCTAGTATAGGAGGGTAAGTTTGCTTTTTGGGTTTATATGGAAATAAATTACTGACTGTCACTATTATCATAGCGAAAAAGAAGAAATAGTGAACGTTACAGTTGAAATAGATGTTTGGGTACGCAGTTGAGTATGCACTTAATTGCAGGTTATTATATTCCCATGTAAGAATTCTAATTTCTAGAATAGTAGTCTTCCAATTCTGCCTTATAGGATGATTATTTACTTTAATGTTATTATACATATATTGAAATACCATATCTTCCCATAAATATATTCACTGCTTTACAAAGATTTTAATAAACAACCTTCGTATGTGGTGTGAGAAAAATTTCAAATTATACATTGCAATCAAGTAAATATATCTAAAATGTCCTTTTTTCCAACCTCCTCCCCCCTCACTTTTTAATTGCATAGTTATGGGCATTTTAAAGTGCAGGCTGATGCTGTAAATGATGCTATTTATTTCGATCTTTTTTTCTTATAGCTGTATTGTGTATACAGGAATAACTGACGCACCATCAAGCCAAAATAGAGAAAAAATGCTTTTGGTAAAAAATGCAAAAAGAAATCATGCATTTTTCTATGAATTCATAAAGTAGAGTAAATAACTTACATATAAAAATATATGAGACAACACAGTTACAAAATAAGTCTGTGTTCTTCCACTAAAACTGCATGTCTGTATATATCTACCTGTTTGCACAGTTATCCACTAGTATTCTTTCTGTGCTATAATATTTGTGTTTTGTCTACACCTTAAGTTCACAGTAGATGCCCTTGGGCATAAATGAGGACATTTCTTTCCTAGACCTCTTGTTATATTAGAAAATGCTCATTTGAAATAATACTGTCAAATAGTTTCATGCAATGTGGTTTTAGTTCCAGATGACCACATTTTTTTCCTGCATGTTATAAATGTAGCACTTGTTTAAGCCCATTGGTCCCTAGACACATCTTGAGATGATTAAATTAGAGTTATGATTTGTTCCACTTGTTATATTTGTTTCAGTACTACATCTCACCAGGTTTCTATGTTATCTATATAAATGTAACTTGTGATGAATTTTTTCCTCCTTTTGTTATAGCTAAATTTTTGGGAATATGTCATAGCTCATAAAAATCTAATGTTACATTGAAATCAGTTACATAAAATTTTTATTGTGGTAAGGTTGACACAAGGCATGAGTCCTGACAGAGAAAACAATATTTTTTAACCAAAAGACACTTTACCAAGTAACTAAGATGATTTTATTTGGTTGTGTAGAATTGGTAAGGGTCTTAAAACTGTGTTATTTTGATAATCCTAGTGTAATTTGTTTTTAATTTATTCTGCTCAGACTAGAATGTATTTTATATTCCACTTCCTCTGTGATAGAATCTAATATGACTGCTCACCACTCCAAATTGCATACAAAAGTAATGATGTCTCAAGAAAAAATTTATGAATATTTGGTGTTGTGTCATATTTGACTGAATACATGCATTATCGGTTACAGTTCAATATGCCAGTTTACCCATTATGGAATGGACTCTTCACTTGGTTGCTGTTGATGTGGTGTCCTGTGTCTCTCCATTTAGTAGCAGAGAGTAGTCCTATAAAGTGAATATAAATATTTTCTTTCTGCCTTTAAAATTTGAGGGCCCAGTCTTTCTCAATTTTGCAATTATGCAAAATGCATATGCTGGAAGGAACATACTATTAGAAAATATTCTTTACATTTAAAATATCAAAGATATAAGATTGACTAGGTCTTTACAGTGAATAATTACAAAGATATACCATAAATCAGCTAAAATTAATGGTGTGCATACTAAAATTTATAAATTGCTTAGCCTTCTATAAGCTTCAGGTTTTCACTCTTTAGGATGTACATGGGTTTTATGATAAAATATTTTTTTCTTGCAGAGAGTATGATGCCTTGATTTCTAAAATACTCATTGAAACACAAATGTTTCTTTAAAAACAATGTTTTAAAAAGCTTTTGGGAAAATATGAATTTGCTTGTATGGTTTTGTAGAATTTTTGTGAGGCATTTTGAAAGGTTCATTGCAACCTGGACATTGATTTCTTTCATTTTGAAAATGATATTGAAACATGCACATGTTAATTTTTGAAAGAAATTCCCAGATCCTCCATCTACTTTAATCCTCTTTTGTCTTTATAAGATTGGATTTTTTTTATGGATTCGGTGAGATGTTTAATTTGTTAATGTTATAAGAGTTTTAAAAGTGAAGCATTGAATCAAAGATCTTTTTTAGACCTCAGAACACATTATTTGAGTCTATGGTTTCAGTCACTACTAAAGTTTGTGTATGGAGGTAAAAAGTGTTTGTGAAATTTGTTTTCATTTGCAGTTACAGACATGCATAACAACTAGCGCTTGGTGTTTATTCACAGTTGTGTTTTCATGGATACTTTTTAAAAATAAAATAATATAAAGAATTTTATCCAATGATCCTGTGGGTATATTTATAACTTGTAAAAGCAAGCAGAAATAAGTGAGTAAAAATATGAAATGCATCTCATATTAAAGCGCATTAAAATTTTTGTTCTGAAAGGTACAGTTAAAAGAAGATGAATAGAATGATCCTAAAAGATCATTCATTGCATTTCAAAAAAGGACCAACCTGTACAGGTGGCAACATGACAGCAAATAAGATTAATTGTGTTGGTATTTGGGAAGTATAAGAATTTTATTTTGTCTGCTAGTAGATTTTCAGTTAACACAGTACATTCATGTTCATCAATTAAACAATATGATGATCTACATTAAAAATCTATTGATGAATCCAATACTCTCTATAAATACTTTCAGAATATATATGTCAATTGATAGGGAACTAGTCCTCAATTTAACCAGTTCTGTGCTACAGATATTGTGAGTCTAACGTCAACATATTTGTCAGATAATATTGTTTATCAACATTTAGAAATCTCTTTAACATTTAAGAAGATTTAAGATTTAAGAAGATAATTAAAGAAATACTTTAATTAGCAGTATGTCAAGTGCTTAATCATTCATTTTTAGTTATATTTTTCCTAGTACCACAAGGAGAAAACGGACAATTACAAGAATTTAAAACTGACAAATTAGAAAAGCAAATTGGTAGCAAGATACACAACATGTAGGTAATTTAGGAAGAATTCTGTCACAAGATGTTGTGGAAACACATATCTTTAATTCAATAGGGTATTAGCCACTTTCATGAAAAAAAAAAATCACCTATACTTACAATACATAGGATAAAATTACGAGATCAATCTCTTCTCTCAAAGCAAAAAAAGTCATTTTACTGGGGTAGAGATGAAATTACCTTCCCCCACCCAGCCCTGCCATGATATAATAATGGTCAGTTAGGTGTTTTATAGGGATTTGCAGACCTTACCTTTATGAGAAATATAAGAAATAGGCCAAAACTTGGTTAATGAGACTATTAGTCTCCTCTTTTAACCTCACTTCCATTTGTAAGTTAATTAGGGGTTGGGTTGTTTTTTTTGTCTTTTTGTTTATTTGTTTGTTTACATCATTCCAAAGAAAGGACACTACTGTTTTCTCTGGACACAAGAGTGTGATAATGTGTTGTTTCTTTGTTCTAAAAACAATTTACCAAATGAAAAATATATGCTAACTAATAATTGTCTTTAGATTGATTTGAACAATAATAATATTGAACAATTTAAAAAGATAGATGTTAAAAAGATAGGTGGTTCATACTAACGTATTGACAATAAAATTGGTGAAATTATGGAGAAGGAAATAACATAAAAGTTTAAAATCACAACCAGCATGACAGTACAGCAAAGTAATGAGTTATAATGGACTCCATAGATGGATAAAAACTTTTTTATCATGACTGTGATTTATTGGTACACCAGTAGATTGTTTTAAGATGAAGTCTTTTATCCAAAAGAGTTGCCTTGACAGATTTTAATTCTGTAGCCCTAATTTTTTTTAACATGTTCTAAGTGAATTCTATAATATTCTAGCTATATCACAGTAAGATAAAAAATATATTTAATCCCAATTAGCTAAACGCTATGCAAATAAGTCTTCATTTCAAAATTTTAATAGATTTCCTGCACTTAGAAAGGAACTATGCATTGTCATTTTAAGGAGGGATTTTCTATATTTTGATCCTAAAATAAGATCCTAAAAGATGAGGGGAAAACATAACTTTATCTTTTAAGAGAAGGTTTAAGAGAGGCTGTTGCTATGTTAAGTTGATTAAACTTCTTCACAGGCTTCTTGACTCTTCAGTCAAGATCAAAACAGTAACAGGAATATAGCAACCAGTTCAGCAAACTCAGGAACCTTTTGTAAGTACATGAAATATGTACAAAGCATCTCATTCTCTCCCCTGAGCTCTTTTAAACTAAAATAAATCCAGTAAAGAGAGGACTTTGTAGCTTTTGATCTCACTTAGTCCTTCATTTCTTTAATGAAGTACGCTGGTAAACATTACAAAAAAATGGTTAGTCAGCCACAACACAAGATTACTACACTTCTTTGAAAATATTGTTAAAATACAAAGATCAAAAGACCAAAATTGAAATGCAACAATAATGAAAAATTCTACTCAAAGAATCAAACATCTATTAGGAGAAAAAAACAGAGATCAGGAAGTCCTCTTCTTGTTAAGTCAGTTCCTGGATTGGAAAGTTTGATTCTTTTGATGGATGAGGAAATTTTTGTACTAGAACTTTTGTTAGGCTTTACCACAAAAGTATGAGACATTACTAAACCAGCAAATCTGGTGGTTGATTAGTTGGATTAAGCCCTAACAATGGAATCCAGGAATGATGATTATCATTTTTAATTTTTCAAATTTAGTTTTTCCTGGGACAAAAATTAAAATGCAGGATGTAGGAAGAAATAAACAAAATTATGCTCTATTTTGAAGAGTGAAATAGGAGTAAACTTATATGCTGAAATTTTTTGATCTAATTCTGTTTTTTTTTTTTCTCACAATTATTCTCAGGACATTTTTAATGCAGAGTGGAACTAAAGCTACAGTTTATTTTTGAAGTTTGTAAGACAGCAGTTATTTCTGTAGTTAGAACATTATGCTAATAGTAAGTACGTGGAAATGTCATATTGAAATATATACATGTGTCTGCAGGGGTTCAAGCACTCCAGTTATTTCTAAGGAAATGTTATGAGGAAGATTTTTATTTATTGAGGTAACACAGTGAGAATATTTGTATTCTCTAGTAAGAGAAATATTTTTTGCTTGTTCGTTTTACACTTCTTTTATTCTCGTATATTTTAAAAGTGCATGCACATTAAAATACTCATTTTCTACACACTGGAGCAGAAAATAGAGTAGCAAATAGAGTAGAGTTTCACGAGAAGTATATTTTTTAAAATCAAATCATAATTCGGTGTACTCTATGTGATCAAGGGTGAGTCAAAACAAAATGGATTCTAAGTGGTACAAGACAGACAGCAAAAACAGAGTTTATTTTTCAACCGCAAAAGAAGCAAGCAGTTTTTCACTAGATGAAAAGTTTGATTATAAGAGAGTCCGGTCAAAAAAAAAAAAAAAAAAAAAAACATATTCCACAGTCCATTGTAAGGATTCCATATCTGCACCACATTCACAACATAAAATTTATTTTGTGCTTCTTTATATCTAAAGACATATTCTTATACTTATGTGTGATGGGAACTGTATACATAGATCAGAAGAAAATAAAACCCTTCATTTCCAACTCATCAAATGAGTAGTGTGACAAGTTACATGACAGCCTATGTTCAAGTATAATCATTTATCTTTTATAATTACAATACCTTGTTATTTCCAGAAGAAAATATACCCTTGCCTGCACATTCTTATTTATATTTAAGTTGCTCTGGCTTTATAGATGCTATGCTACCAAAAAACCTTCCAAGAAACTATTTCAAAATTCCAAAGTGTAATACCTACTCCATCAAAAATATTTTGGTAGAATATTTAAGTTTTGCTCAAATTTAGGAACTATAAAATTAAGGTTTGGATTTGAGTCTTCATTCTTTGGCAACCTTAAAATTGTATTTTCATTATAACTCAATGATTTCATAAGGTTAAACTGACAACAAAACCTTATGTTAAGTCCCGTAAAAAAAAAAAAAAAAATTAAAAAATGAATGCTTCTGACCCTGAAATGCTTGAAATTATTCTTATTTCTTAATAAGGAAGAAAAACAAATTAGTTGGCAAAGGGTACAACAAGTTGAATATTATCTATTTATAATGACTTCAAATGTTTTGTTTTTAATATATATATGTATCATTGTATTATTGGTGAAGACAAAAACTTTCCAAACAAGTGTCTGATACAGTCAGAAGTATTTATCAAATCATTTAAGTTTTGTTCTTGCAAAAGAAAGAAATAATTGGGATAGTTTTCTTCTTCTCTGAAACTTAAAACATAAAAACTTAAAGGTTAATCAACATCTACATTAGAGAAGACTAGCATAAATCAGATCAGCTTACCTATGCTTACTGTTCATGTACCTCACTAGAGATGATTCTTGGAACCACTGTGGGATATACAAATGTAATTTTCTATTACTTTTCTACTTTCTTGCTATTCTTAGGGTAAGCATTTATTAAATATTTATTTTTTTAGAAATAATATAGAAAAGGGAGTGCTGCCTGGAAATCCCATTATGGCACGTCCTGTAGAAGCACAGAACCAAAAGATAGACAGTGTTCTTCAGAGCTAATGCTGTAACACAACAGAAAACATATGGATAAGGATACATTGGAGAACACAGGAAAGTAATGAGACTACAGCGGTCAGCATGACAGATGGTATTACAGTCCATCAAGACCATAAGCATTAATATGGGTGATTTAGTCATCAGAGTAAAGGAGAGTTTTAATGAGGAATTTAAAGAAAGATAATGAGTTAGCTTTGGAGATGGTTACAGGGAATTCTTCCCAAGTGTGAATGACAGCATGAAAGATGTTTATTTGAAAATTTAATACAAGGATGATGAGGATTAGCATCATGAGCCAGAAAGAGCTAGAAAATGACCTCCTGGTACTCTACAGAGATGATCAACAGTTAAGAATTTTGAAAATAAAGTAGTTAATATTTGAAGTAATAACAGAGGAGAAGGGGATCCAATGGAAGTGTTCAAGATAAAGGTTTCAGTGAGATGATGACAGCCTGAATAAAAGTGTTTGCACATGAACAGAAAAATAGCATATATCTTAGAGCCTAGACATCATCTGAATAAACAAGGCAAAGAAAATACAACAGACATAATTATGGTGCTCAGAATGTCTGAGAAAAAGAGAAATATAGGAAAGAAGTGAAGATGTTTCTTTATGTTGATAATAATATAAGGATCATAGTCTATGGACTAGGAACTGAAGTTCCTAGATTTTCAGAACTGAAGTTCTGAAATATGACCCAAAATGTGGAGCTTATTAGGACCCCTGTGGATAAACGGAGTGAGGGGAATGCTCCAGGATTATAGAAAAATCAGTTAGTCAAGAGAAGTCATGGAAGAAAAGGAAAAATTGAACGCCTGACTACTATACTAATGGTACTGATTTAATCAAAGAGGATAAGGGTAGCATCCTGTTTCGGAGATTTAAAAGTAAAGTTATTAAAAGAGGTTATTTTGCAAATATTTAACACGTGTGTCAGTGACCGGAGAAAGTCATGAAAAAGAGTAGAGAAGAGATGGAAATAAATAGGGGATGGTAGGTGCAATATGAAGCAGCAAGACAGACTTTTTTTTTTTTTAACACAAAGGCATTAAGCATACATAAGAGAGAGCAAGACATTGAGGTGATAAGAAAAAATAACAACAACAAAAACATGGATGAGGGTAGAGACAAAAAAGAAAGAGAATGCAAAATATCACTCATGTTTTTGGAGACACTAAAGAAGGGAAAAAGAAGGAGAAAAATACAGAAAGAGAAAGCAAGAACAGGAAGCAGCAGCAAGAATAGTATTATATTTTGCCTTTTATTTTCCTGGAAAAAGTTAGGCAGGCTAGTTTAGAAAGGAGAAATAAGAGAAGGATAAGAACGAGAAAAAAATCAAGGTGGAGAAGAGAGGACTGATATTCACCGGGAAAGTAAGAGTGAGAAATACGGCCAGCCTGAAAGAGGAAAATAGACCTAAAGAGTAGGTAAATATTCTAGCCCACTAAAGAGGCTCTACAGTACATGAGGGAGGGAAACTAGAACACTGCTGCCGTGACAATCTGCATTTGGGAAGAAGGCATGGATGGAGGTGAGTAAAACACAGAACTCACCCCTTTACTGCCAGAAAAGTGTCATCAAAATGATATTTATTCAAAGCAAGACAAATTCTCAGATAATAGTCCTTTCGTCTGAGAAAGAGGATTAAAATGAAACTGCATGTGAGCAGAAAAGCAAGTTAAGGTGTTGCACAGGCATCAATACAGAAATAAAAATCATTAAAGTTAAATGTTGAGGTTATAAATATAAATAGTATCCAGATGAAACCAGGGACAGTGGCATAGAAGAGGCATAAAATAGGAGATGAAGCAGCAAGGGATGAATGTGAACTTTAGAGAGCATTAAGATGTAAGGGAGTATCAGAAGCAGGACAGAAGAGGATAGAATGCATAGAAAATGCATAGAAAAATATCATGTTTTCTAACTGAAAAAAATGAATGTAATACCTAATAATACCTATTTAGAATTTTGTTCATTTGCTTGTACACCTCCAAGAAGTCTATTCCCATACTATTGACTCTTTCCCCTTAGGATGAAGCTTTTTCTTCACCTCTTCCCTGAGAGCCTTCTCATATCACATCTGCCCCACTCACTGTGGGACAGCGGCACCTGTGCAGGAGCCCCGCGCTGGGAGCAGCACCCAGGGTGTTCTCGCAGTTCCTGAACACTGGGACTGGCCCTGGACATGCTGGTGGCACCGTGCTAGCACAGCCTGGGCTGTGACGGCATCATCTTCTGAACAAATAATTTTTCTTCAATCAGGGCTTCATAAAAGGAATGTGTTATGTTAGACCCTTCCCTTCTTTAGACCATTAGCTAATGCAAGAACAAGTATTACATCAAGCATAGATAGCATCTTTGGTGTGAGTTCTCAAAGGTGCTTCATCAGATCAATAACTGAGCTATTACTGTTCTCTAATTATATGAATGTACTTTCATAGAGACTGTTTTAGATGTAGATATCTATCTTTCCTGAAGTCAGAAAAAAAGCAGCTTTAGCAATCTTTTATCCTAATCCATATTATCCTTTTGTGATTTTACATGTGAGAAAATGAATAATCATTAGTAATAATAAGCATCATACTTCACTGTGAGCTTAAAAATGCGCAAATACTCCATTGCATTATGAAATCTCAGCTGTGATTATAAAGTGTAACAGAGACAGATGTGCAGGATTAGTTCATCATAAAATGTAATTATCTTGAGATAGTAATTCAATAAATGTTCTGTTTTTATATTTTTCTCTTCCATGAAGAAAATGAAAAATTACATATAAATTTGTGTATATTTTGAATACATATGGATGGAATTTGTTAAGTTAATAAGTTTGGTTTATTAAATTTAATATTTATAAACCAAATTTAATATTTAAACCAGATTTAATAAAATAAAATATAATTTAATAAACTTTTATGAAGTTAAAAAATTGATAATAATTGATTTATATAGAACCAATATGATTTTAGTTTGTTTTTTAACAGCAATGTTGCATGAATCATGAATAAATGTAGAATTTCCCAGCCAAAAACAGACAGAATAGGAAATTTAGTTTTTACAAGAACCTGAGTTCCTAAGGATAAGTCTTAAATATAAATGTGACATATGAAAACTTAATGATGTCCAGAAATGTGTAGTGACTGTTCCTAATGATGGCTGAACTCACATATTTTGATTGTGAAATACATTCATATTCAATATAAACATTTGCCACTTGGAATATCACTGAGTTGCTTATTCAGCAGGCTTCACCCACTTTTTTCCAGAAATGCTTCAACAACAAAGTCCAGATTTTTAAAACTTTTTAGGACCAAAGAACAAACAAACACAGGTTAACTTTTAGGCTTCAGTGTCCTTCCAAAAGCCCAACTTTCCTCCCTGCAGGCACAGTGGAGAAAGGCCAGCATCCCACACATCTTGATATGATGGCTGAGAAGCTACCTATATTGAATATTTTTACCAGAAGATTCCTGGAAGTAGGAAAGAAAAGACATAAGGGACAAAAGCAAATCCTAAATACTCTCCTTCAGGCACTGAATTCCAGACTATAGGAAGGTATTTCTCTCTGTTTAATGTAAGATCTGCACATTAGTACTCTGTCCTAACCCCCCAGTTAGGTGATGTTCCCAAACGGCCTCTGATTATTGCCTTAGATGATCAGACGTGTGCCCTTTAATCAGTCAATAAACATATCTGTGCTTTTTACTTGTTTCTGAAATCTCACGTACATAAAAGTTTTATTTCATATATTAAACAAATGTCTCTCTTTATATACACATAGTATTCAAAGATCAAGCAGTTTCCAAATATTTAACATCAAGATATGAAATTAAAACCGTTATTTATTTTTTTAGATACCACTTCTTTTTAGCAAAAGGCTGGCTTCTGCAAAATTTTCTCACCTCACATGCTCATCGACTGCAGTAGAAGCCCTGTAAAATAACAGTACCTTGCACTGGTCTGCCAGGAAGGCATAATACTGCAAAAATCTATAAAGCTTCCATTTCATACTTTCATCGGTCGCAGTAAAGACTGTCCATAGCTCTTTATATCCGATTCAGTTATGCCTGAAACAAAGTTTAATATGGGGAAGAAGTGGATTCACTTGTGTCTACAAAAATACTTAGTGCCCCTTTATATTCCTAGACATATCTGAGACATCTTCTTGGGGCTGACAGGTATGATATAAGACTGCAGGAAAATCACTCTCTTTTGAAATGATAGGTGAAGTCTGGTGTGCTAGTGCACATGTAGAAACGTGCAGAGAACGCTCAAAGGAAAACTAAAGAAGGATGCTTGCCATGTCTCATCCTGCATAATCGAACTATGCTTGGTTTTTTTTTTTTTTTTTTTTTTGTTTTTTTTTTTGCTTTTTTTTTTTTTATTGTTGTTGTTTTTCTTTCCCTGGTGTTTTATTTGGGGCATAGTCCTCATAGAGAGAACTGAGGAAGCTGAAATATCTTTTTTCCAGAGATACCTTCAACAGTGTTGGGAAGAAAAAGTAATCCATTGTGCATAGATGTGGTCCTTCCACATGAAATGTTCCTGTCCAGAATAGTTGGTGACTGAGATATACAGAGCATGGGCATGTGAGAAACAGATTTTGACTTTGGTACAAGGTTGAAAAAAAGAAACAAGATTATAAAAACAATAAATAATTTTAAAAATCATTCAAATAAAATATTGGACAGGTTATGTTTACCCCAGAAAGGTTCTCCCCTTCCACTGTGGGGTTCCTGTCTGTTTGGTGGTTCCAGAAAGCATCATCTCAGAAATGAGAGGATGAACACTGGAAAAGATTGCCCGGAGAGGCTGTGGAGTCTACCTCCTTGAAAATACAACCCTTTTAACTGTGCACAGCCCTAGACAAGCCCCGTTGTAGTGCTTTGGACTAAGCATCATAAGAGGCGGTTTCCAGCCTCAGCTATTCTGTTTTCAGGAAGATGACTTTAGTATAGCAAATGTTTCAATTTCAGACTGTTTCAGTCAGAAAATGTCTACATGTTCTAGATACTTAATTTTTCTTTTTACTTTTGACAAAATAATGTTGCAATGACATATGTC
>JAWLRI010000157.1:4344109-4363689 GCA_034781795.1 Crypturellus tataupa
TAAAAAAAAAAAAAAAAAAAAAAAAAAAAAAAGCTTATTTCTAGAAATAGCCTCATGAGTTTAGAAGAAAGTTTCACAGAGGAGACTGTATTTTTTTGACAGTGGGTGAGATTGGCAAAAGAGCATAGAGACGGAATCATAGAACCATTATGGTTGGAAAGGATTTTCAAAATCAGCAAGTGCAACCACAAGCCTTTCAACACCATGACTGTCCCTAAGTGTCTCATCTACACTTTTCTTGAACACTGTTACGAACAGTGACTCCACCACTTCCTGGGGCAGACTGGCTGCACCACTCTTTCCATGTAGAATTTTCTCCTGTTATCTAACCTGAACCCCTCTTGGGGCAATTTAAGACCATTTTCTCTTGTCCTGTTGGTATGGAAAAGAGATTGACCTTTGCCTCATTACAACCCCATTTCAGGTAATTGTAGAGAGCAATAAGGTCACCCCTGAGCCTTCTCTTCTCCACACCAAATAGCCCCAGCTCCCTCAGCCGCTCCTCACAAGGTCTGAGCTCCAGAGCCTTCCCCAGGTTTGTTTCCCTTCTCTGGACACACTCCAGCACCTCAAAGCCCAGGTGGATGTTCGGAAGTCATTGTACCTACTACCGCAGAGCCTCTTCAGTCATATTCAGAACTCTTCATCCTTTGGTTCTTGGAGTATGAATTTCCTCAGTCAATAAAGCTACAACATAGGCAAATACCTGTTTCAAACTGTGGGATGAACTCATGTAAGTCTAGCTTGTCACTTTAACAGTCAAAAAGTGGGATGATTGGAGAGCAACAATAACACTTCAATATTAAAATGTGGACACTAACAATAGCTTTCACAAGATTAGCACATCCTAATTAGAAACTAAATGCCTGACTTTTATTAAAATAGATCTGTTTAATTTCTTTTGAGAAACACAGGTCTACAATGAAAATCTGACTCTTGCAAAAATGGTAACTCAGTCACTGTTTCTGTCTCCAGATAACTATAGAAAAAGTAGTTGTAATATTTTAACTCTTTTTGAGTGAATACATATTTTTATGAGATTTTTAAAATGAGGCACCCAGAGAATTAAAAAGAAAGATAGAATAACTAAGTATTTTTGGTGTTATTGGTACTATACATCATACCTATATGCTCCCTCATCTGCCTGTTCATCATGTTAACTCTGTCAAATATTTTAAATTATGAAGCCTTCAGTGGACTGCGGTTTTCTTAAGTAATTGTACACTGCCTAAACAGGGCAAATGCAGTGGTACCACAATTAATATAAAAACTAATAACTTATAGAGAAAATTAATATTTATTGTAGAAAATCAGGGAAAGAAATTAGGGAAAGTTGTGGCACTTGGGTTTTCGGGTTTGCTTATTAATTCTAATGTACAATAGTGATAGTTTGAATATTTCTGACAAAACAGATTAACCAAGCAAAATATTCAGAGAAGTGGGACAGGCTATTCTGTCACACTAGACCTCTACAGGCTGCTAATCCAGATGCAATGGAAGTTTTGAAGGTCTTATCCCCAAAAGAGTAAATTGCCACGGATGCATTAGCTGGCAGTGTTATGGCGTTTATGTCATTTAAGGCTCTAGACGTTTGAAAGTTTGGCAGAAATGGAAATGGTCCTTTAACACAAGACAGCTATGCTAAAGAAAAGGGATATGTAAATCTTGTTCCTTTTTGGGACTTGGATGTCTTAACAATTTTATTTTGACTTTACCACATTGAGGAATGAACGGTGAAGCAGAATATTTAATAGATATTTAAACTGAATTTCTTTTCCATTATACCATTATACCATTATAAAACAATGAAACTAATAGCACTTAACTAGAGAGGTGAAAGATTTCAAAAAACTACAGCAAATCTTTCCAAACAGACAGAAATAAAGTATAATTATCCCTAATGATATTCAACTTACAGCTTAAAAAATAATATTTAAATGTACACCTATATTGGAAAGAAAAAGAATACTTTAAAGAGACATCTTTGAAAATCCTTCTCTTGTGATATACAAATCTACCTATTGATATTAAGGACTTTGATACAATTACTAAGAGTCCTTATAGATGCATTTACACAAAGGTAATACTTACTTTGGAATATTGAACTATAAGATCATCAGAAATATTATTTATCAGATAAAAAAAAAAGTATACCATCTTAAAATGCTTATTTTTAAAAGTTGTATGACAAGAGTATGCATTTCCTTTTTTCTAATCTTATTGGGAGACAATAGAAAATTATTGAAATGTGCAGGGAATTGTATGCATGTGAAATGTTGTTATGAATTGGCTAAAATGGTTTATTAAGACTTTAAAAATATTCATAATTAAAGGGAGACTAAATCCATCTAAATACATTGAGGAATTAGATGGGTTTTATGCTTGTAAAAGCAGAGAGCAGTTTTGGGGAAGAAACCACAGTCTTCATTCATTGTAACTTGGAATTCTCACAATGTTATGTATGTTTGCCTATACAGCTAGCATTCATTTGTTTGTTTATTTATATCTCTGCCTTAACCTATAACAGAACAAAAGAATATCTTTGAGATTTTTGGTATAAAATGAAAAGATGTGTTGGTACAACACTGGAGACACTAGTCAAATATTAATTCAGTGATGAAAATTGATGCTTTGATTTAATGTTGCACTAGTAAGTAAGATTAAACAAATGTTCTGCTTAAACATTTTTTACAGCTGCAGGGTGCATATTTCGTATGCTAGACTGTGTTCAATAAATAAAGTTTTATTCTCTTCCTGAAGAGTTTTAATTCTATGCAGAAAATATTTTTGTCATGATGTAGAAATATTAATAATATACATTTACTGAAGTGCTATCATATTCCCTGCTCGTAAGCTAGTATTTACCATATGTGAATGATTCCTATTGACATCTGTTACTCAGCTATTCCACCTGAAAAAGGATAATGGAGTTATGGAGGAACCAGAAGGTGTAAGGAGTGCCCAGCCTGGACAATCTGTTATTGAAGATAACAGAGAAATAAAGAATGCAAAGTAAATGCTTGATTGAAACACAGTAGTGCCCACCACAGCATAAAGCTAAACTTAAATTCAAGAAGCAAAAAAAAAAAAGTGAACCAAGGATCCTGGGCCTAGCACCAAATCATGCTTTAAAGAGGGGCATTGAGGTTGATTGCTTCTTTAATGAGAGAAAAGAGGACATGAGCTTGTTCTGTGTTGATCTTATTACCACTTGTTCAATGAAAATAGTCAAGAATAATCAGTCTTAACTATTCCTGAGTACTAAAGAATGTTCTGCAAACACAACCTTCTTGCTGCTTCCTGGACAAAAAATTGCATCCTGCTTTTCAGTGTTGCTCTTATTAATTCTAATTTGTGATGCTCACAGAGTTTTGGGACAGGGTTTGGTAACAAAACATCCCCACACAATTCACTGTGTCTTCATGGAGTTTTTCTTGGAAATTCTCTATACATAAAGAAGTCCATTTTTTGTAGACACTGAAAGGTTAAAATTTTCTTCAATCTTTTACTGCCACTCATGTAGCTTAAAGAAAGGTTTCTGGGAACTTAATGGTCTTTCTGAAAAACAGTAGGAAAGATTCAAGCCTATCCTGTCACTTAGACAACTAATTACACCATTACATGCTGCAATTACAATTAAAGATTTTCAGCTGATGAAAGGCATGTTCACTGCATTCTCATTACCTCATATTTCCTTGCCAACGCTCAAGAGTATCATGATTTTGATGAAACAAAAACAACTTGAGAAGCTGAAGTTTCCCTGTAACATAACATACTAGCTCAGGAGCCATTCTGCAACCCCTTCTCGCCATTATATTTTTACAAAGTTATCCCAAAAAGGAACATCTATCCTTTCTGTTGGTGGTATTCTCTTTCTTTTTTAAAAATCGGTCATTATAAAAAGTGTCATCCTTCATTCATTAAAATGCTACTGTTATTGTTCATGTCAGCAACTTCTAGGACTCAGTTCTGGACTTCTTTCCAGGGTTTCTGCCAACTGTCTTCTCTTAGATTTGCTTAATCCAAACAAATTGTCAAAAGCCTCCTTTTACTGAGAGCTAAATCATGCCGTAAAATAGGGTAGTAATTTCATATATAACATATCCAAGTGTCTACATTAATAAAGAATTGAATTAAAGAATAGCAGGTTAGCAAAGAGAAAAGAATACTCCATTCTCTCTTATTTATATGTCAATTTAATATTTGACCATGAATGAACATCCAGAGTCCTAGAATAAGTACAAATAAAACAACAACAACAAAAAAAGAAACAGATTATAGGTATTTTGAAGGCTGTTTAGGACTTGGTTATGTTTCCATGTTTAGTAATATTTACTAAACCATGGCCTTCAAAATGAGTCTAGGTAAGTAATATTCTTGTCTTAGTCTTTAAATTGCAAAGAACAAAACGTACTCCACTATCCAGAATATGATACATTATAAAAGAGTCATTGCTAGTCATAAAATATGGTAAATAGCTTCAGAAAGAATAGAACTGCATTCTCTGATGTCTGATACTTAACTGTGTCTTTATTAATGTTAAGGAAATAACTCAATCTTAAGAGATATTTCCCATTTACATTTTAAAAAATTCAATTCCTGTTCCAGCTAGCAGATATGTTTTTGTGAAATTATTATTCTGTATGTGTGATCTCACCATGATTTCCATAGCAACAAAATGATGATATAAACACTACATTGTTGCTTCCGGTTTGAGTAGAAGCAGCTGAGACATGAATCAAGACCTTATTTTCAAAGACAAATAACATAAAGACAAAGATGAAGATGATGTAGAATCTTAACAGTCAGATTAAATCACCCATCTGGTGTGCTTTTGCCCCAGTGTCAAAATCAGCTTAAAGTGATAATGGAAATATTATAACTCAATCAAAGATTTTTTTGTTGAGCTTATAGACAGGGGAAATAACCCTGTTTAACATGATATGAATATGGATATAAAACCATATTTCACTTGTTAATAAAGATGAATCTCAGTGGCAGGTATATCACTGCAGTCAAATAATGTATTTGGAGTTCCAGTGAATAAAGTACAGTAGGTGCAGAATATCTCTTAGATTGTCTGAGAAGAAATTTTTAATTTTTTTTTAATGACATTTTGGAGGGCTACTATGCTATACACACACACATACACACACACACAGAGTCATGACCATTTTCTGTTGTTAGGTTAAATTTTGTTTTTTCTTTATCTCTGCCTGAGGCGATTTTCTGGTTACTTTTTCTTCCATCTATAAAATCACTGTACTGTTCCTCAGTACTCCAGCGAATTATACATTGACATCTCTTCAAACTTAAGCTCCTGGAAATATATTTACTAGATGGAAAGGAATTCTGTAATGTTAGTACTCAGCGAAGAATTGTCTGACTTTGTGAGTCATTTATTCTCATAGTTTTTATTTCAAATTTAAGATCACATTTTTTATCTGTTTCTTCAGTCAGAGCTTTATGTACAAACTGGTGGCCATAAATCATGTTTTACCAGGTAATGCTGTTTGTGTGTTTCAAACTAACTCCAAAATATGTTTAATAAGATTTTCAATATATATCTTTTCCTTCCCCAAAATTTTAACACTTGATAACTTTAAAACACTACACACACTTTTCATTTAGAGAAAGTAGGTGACATACCACAGATGATAACAGAATAACAAGTTTCTACTGAGAAGCTTAAACAGTCATTGAGTGTTATAATCTATTTAGTTTCCCTGTATTCTTTTATATAGTAGTAAAATGATTACACCACTCCTGATGTAAGAGATTCCGTTTCAAAACACTGTTATAAGAGAAACTGCAGTTTATGTGAAACATTATATCTTGGAGTTTTGTTTTTTCCCTTCCTTCTATTGAAACAAAGCTTCTCTGAAAAAAAAATATTTTGTATACCTAGGGTCCAGAATACAAGGAAAGGGAAAACACTGTATCTTCTGCTTAAATCAGAGTTTCAAGTTCCTCCCTAAAAATGTCAGATAATTTTCTCTAATATTTGTGTACAAAGGGAAAGAAAACCTTGGACAGGCCTGTCTTGGTCAAGTATACTAACTATTCTATTGCTCTGGTGAAATGGATACCAACTCTTTTCCTCAGGCATATTTTTCCAAGTCTAGAACATTTATGCCCAAGATGTGTTAAAGATATCTACTAATAGGTGGAAGTTCCAGATAACAGATTCTCTCTGATGGTGTGTCTAAAAGCAGACATATTTTCCTCACCTGTTGCTGCAAATTTTCCTCATGCTGCCTTAATCCTCAGGAAATATTTGATTTTCCAGGTTTTTGTTTGTTTGTTTGTTTGTTTGTTTGTTTTGTTTGTTTGTTTTATTTTTATTTATTTATTTATTTATTTTCTTTCTTCTTGCTGTACTACTGAACACATAGGCAAGCTACTCTGTGGAAAAAGTGGAGGAAGCAGAAAAAAGTGGGAAATGTGTTGACATGGTACAGCATGGTAAAAGGACAGAAATGTCTAGGATAAGAGAGAAAAGGAAGAAAGGAAGAAGTATTTGGAAACAGGAGATAAAGCTGCTGTGGGAGGCATCAGGGGAAGTCAGGGCAAGAAGGCAGGACCATGTTCACACTGGACTCTTAATTTAGTTTCATTAATTCTAACACTCTAGTACTTGTATCTGACCTGTTTAAATAACAAACTTGATGTGGACCAGGAGTCAAAACTACTTTTTTTTCTTGGATTAAACAGAACAAATAAAGTGGAAAGTCTAAGAAAAAAAAAAAAAAAAGAATATTGAGCTTACGCTCTTATCAGAACACAGGATATATTTTGTAAAGTTGCCCAATCTAATGTCAATTTGAGTGTAATGTTAGTATGAGTCCTTTTTTTATAGCAAATTGAAACAGATCAAATAATCTTACTAAATTTAGACTGCAGGACACATGGGAATTTTTAAGACAATACTAGTCTTAAAGCTAGAACTAGCATATTGTTAAATTACGTCCTTAAGAGGAACGCTGAACAGAAATTAAAGGATGGTTTTACAAGATACAGTAGCTATTTTCCCTTATTACCTAAAAATCAGATGTTGAAGTTAGAATCTGCACTCATTAATTACCTTAAAACAGCTCTGTGGCCAATGTGCATGGGCACTACAAACAACATGCTCACAGAACCAAGGATTTCTTGTGGTGAGTTTCCATGATTTTTACTCTTCCATAAATTTTAATACAGCATTTTCATATACTGCCTTGCTTCTATGTATGCAGCTACCCCGAAGAAGAAAAGCTCATTAATGTGCTTCAGGTATTTCACACTGCAAAATTAGGTACAATCTGTCAGTTCCTCTTGAGTGCTTATTGCGGCACCTGTAGTTCTTCAAATTAGCCACAGCTGAGCTGGCCTGAACTTAGGGGCAGGGTGTGGTGAGGAGGCAAATTTTGTTATCAGGCAAGGTAATTGCTATATGCAAAGAAGTAAAGAATATTGCATCTCTTTCTGCTATGGAAGAGGACAAAAGATAGCATGTTGCAATGATGCGGTGATATACAAGAAAGTTCTAAGTATTATTACTGCTGAAAAAGGTGTATCTGTAAGATAGTTGTGAAGAAAACGTACCTGAAAAATGTTTTTCAGTTATGTCTGTAGAAGTTTCTTTCCTGACTGTAAAAATTACTTTACACGTATACAATTTGTCATAATACTTGCAGCAATAAAATTACCATACAATACACAGACTATTGAAAAAACACTACCTTAGCTGATTCATCTAAAAATACATTTTGTCTTGCCTACGGTTGTAGCCCACCAGTTTGAATTTAGTTCAAGCACTTCTTTGTACACCTTATTTTTATGACATTTCCTTTTTTTTTTCTTTCCTTTTTGTGAAGATACTTAAAGTTTCTATTAAAATATATATTACAGACATTTAGGATTCCATGATAACTCTTTAACTGGTAATGTTTGTATGAATTTCTATACATATATGTATATGTATATTTCTATACATATAATTTTGTGAGGTTTGAAAATAAAGGATTAATGTAAGTCATATAGGATTACAAACAATAGTTCTGTATCTTGGACTAGATTTCTTTTCTTGTGCAGGCAGTCAGTGGAACTCTACACATAATCCTAATGAGACTTTAAATTTAAATACCGCCATCAATATTGTAAATGTCCTTAATTCCTTCAACTTTTAAAAATAGTTCCACTACATAGTCCTAAATTATGCTTACTGAGGTTGTTTTGAAAGACTCCCTGCACTAATAATCATATTAAGTGTATAGACTTACAAGATGTAAGAGCAGTAGTCAACTTATGAGGCAATAGTAATGTAAATTTGATTTTTTTTCTTTGTAATATCTCTAATTTAAAATTACTACAAAGTTAAAAATCTAACATTTACGATGATCTAGATGCATCTCCAGTGCTTAAATACATGTTGCATTAAATTTCTACAAAAAGAGCCTTAGAAGAATAAATGCATATATTCCACTGAACTGATAACTATTGGGTGTATTACTATTTTTAGATCACTTCAGAAGTTTGTCACAGATTTGTGTACAAGAAGTACAAAATTCTCCTTTCTCTGTCTTTGTTATTGAGTTCATTATGTTACTAATCTTCCCCCGGAGGAGAAAAAAATAGTGCTACATGTATGTCTTTAGAGTTTTATATTACTGTTCATGTATTCTTTGTATTTCTTCAGCATAATTTTGATATGAGTTACCATTATTCCATTACACGGGTTGCAATTAGAATTAATTTAATTAAAAATATCTAGTGCAAACAGTTGAAAAACAGATAAATGTTCAGAAGTAACCTGATCAAGCCAACTCTTTTATTGAAAGAGTTAAAAGTAATCATTGCTATCAGTTTCCTTTAGACCAGTTTAATTTCCTATCCTTAAAGCAGGCAATTGTTTGTGTAGGCATGGTGTTGCAAGCTTGCAAAAGAAACAGGGAAATTCATTCCAAGGAAAGCAATTATTATCTTTAAAAATAAAAAAATAAAGCAAAATACAGATATTATGTGATGCATAAATATAGATTTTTAATTCTTGTATATCCATAATGGCACATGTTGTCTCCCTCTTTTTTTTTCATTAATTTATAGTGGGTGGGACAGGTACAGGGAGAGAGAACAAGAAGATGAGGAGACCATGTGACTGCTGGTGCTAATGAGGTGTGAATTATACCAAGCTGTTAGCATACATCTTGCCAGAAAAGAGTCCTCAAGGGACAGAAAAGTAAATGAATTTTGGAACCTCCCCCAGGCAGATCTCTGTTGCATTGCAGTCAAAATATCTGTTTTGATATTAACCAAAATTCTGACCCCTTTGCAAGGAAAGGACAGCTGCACTTCCTGAGCATGCTGTTTACAAGCATAACTATCAGATCTAGACCAAAGGTAACATTCAAATCTAGCCAAAATAAGCAGTAAAAGAGGAGTTAGCTCTTTCAAAATCAAAGTCTTTTTGTGGGACTATTTTTGTATAACTACACCCATAACAGTCAGGTTGCGCGATCCTGCAGGGGCATCTGCACTCTGGAAAAGATGGAAAGCGTAACAGTAAATAGAGTCTTCCTGTAAGATTATTTGATCATACATGGAGAAAGGATATTAAGCTCACTGGAAAAAAAAAATGCTAAAATAGAATTGCATGAGTTTTTCTTTCTCACTGAATTCACCTGGTTAACAATTTTCCTATGGACTTCAGTATGTTTTTTTTTTAAGTGGCTAACTTTGTGGCTAACTTTCATCTAGTTTTGTTATAAAAGCTATGTAATTTGATGGTATATGAAATATTCACAAGTAAACTTTTACTATTTTATTTGAAATACTTTATATGTATTTTTATCTGCTTTAGCTTATGTGGAAAATTTTGCTGTCTAGAAGTGAAATGTCGAAAAAGGTGACAGAGGAGATCTAAAACTTTATTCGAATAAAGGGAGAGTCCACCGGGCATATTTCTGTGGGGTCTCAAATTGCTGTGGGTCGCAGCCCCCTTTTTATTCTATTCCCGACAAGGGCCGCCCTCTCCTTTTCCCCATTGGCCAAGGTACTCAGGAGTAAAAGCCTTCCTGGCCAACCTACACCGAACTCCTGCCTCCCTCCTTCTGTTCACACCTAAGGTCACCTACTCCTTTGTCCCCCTTGCTGAAGAATGTGGGGGAATTGCCCTATTTCCCCTATTTGTAAAGGCCCTCAACTCTTGGCAGAAGTTCTGTTGTCCCACTCAACTCATGGCTCCACTCAGTCTCCCACTCCTTTGTCCTGCTCTTCAGCCAGGCTGTGGCGGGGATCTCCTTATTTGTAAATTTACACACCTGAGCTTTCCACACAAGCTGAAAGACAAAAAAATTAAAATACCTAAAAATGTAATGAAATAATACAAATAAAACTTATGCAATATTAAAGTCCATATAAATTAAAAATTTACAGAAGAATTTTCTGCATGATACATGAAGCTGTCTATCTTTTGGTTGAAAATTTTGGTTGTTACTTTGCCTAATTTGCTTTGGTCTACTTACTTGTTCTTTTTTTTACTAAGTTAGGTCAGCAAGATTTGTGAGCAAAATCTGGGATTTGTACTCCGCTCTTTTAGATAAATCTAGAAGCGTAGATGAATATCAGACTGTGGAAATTCATAAATATAACATTTTGAAGTGTTTTAAACACTTCTAACATTAATTTAAGGCAAACAAGGTGATATAATATTGTTTTAAGTTAGAATTAATTGGCTATTTTGCACAGCAAGGGAAGACTGGGCTTGAAAAATTGATGTTTTATTGCTGAAAACTTTGAGTGACTGCATAGTTGTGCTTATGGGAATGAAAAGCATTTTATATGAATAGCATACTATTCCAAAATGTACTTGTTGTCTTACATTCTTAGTAGATTTTTTTGGTTTGTTTTTGTGGCTGGAGGAGGGAGACAAGTTTAAGCAAAAGTCTTTTACCTGTATAGTAAACATATTACTACAGAAAAAGCAACAGTATTAAGATATTTAGAATATGTCAGTTTTAGCAAACAGGGAACAGAAATTTCCCTATTTCTGAAAATATGTTTCTGAAATTAATGTCCTTGAGACTAAATGTTTTCAGTTCATCTGAGCTGTTGTGTGTGTGTTTTCCTTTTTTTGATACAACTTTTCTGATAGACTTCTTTTTATCATTAGAATTATGGTAGTAAATACTGATGCTAATATCAGAAGTCCTCTAATGTGATCATCATAACCTTACATATTTTACTAAAAACTGGAGCTGGGCTCCAATTAATATTCTATATTTTTTTATAGTCATCAGCCTGCAGTGGATAACAGGTAAGCAAATCTCCACATGCTCTAAGATCGTCTTATAGGTAAATGATATTTCCTTTCAACTAAAAAGTATGTCCAGCTTTGCCCCACAATCCTGAACAAGAGACATGGCTCTTGAGAACTTACTCAGGAGTAAACATCTGAGAAAGAAATTACCTAGGTTACTGATAACAAGATAAAAAAAAGAATTAGACTGAACATCTGCATTTTAGGGAGGTGTCAGTAGTGATAGAATATCTGAAAAAGTAAAAAGGTTACTCCTAGAAAAGACACAAATCTGGTATTACAATAAGGAAGAAAAAGGTACATCTAGAAGAAAGAAAACTTTTTTTATATATCCAAAAAAAAAAAAAACTCTCACAACTAAGTATTTAAAATTGCAATAAGTATATAAGTATGTAATTCACCAAAATAAACATGGGTTTCTTATTTCATTTGCCATTATCATGTATGTTATTCTTTTATTTTTGGATCAATCTGGCAAAATCATTTGTCTTTTTATTTTGAATCACAGCATTGGATTGTTTCTCATCATAATTACTAGCTAGTTTTAGCCTGATGTTACCCTGCTGCTTTGGAATATCAGTCTTCTTTGATCCAGGACTCATACTAGGTGCCATAAAAGCACATTTGTGAAATGTAAATCACTGGTTCAAATTCTTTGGCCTCTCTCCCTCTTCTAATGCTAATCTAACAGCCTGGAACAAGTTGCATATCTACAGCATTAACATTAAACCCTTCATCAGCCTCAGACAGAATTAAATTTGGAGCCTGTGTGGGATTCAGAAAGAACCTGTGTTTAGGACCTGAGGCAAATGAGGCTTTAGTGCTGTGCTAGTGCACACAGTGGCATTTTAAGTTACTTAGCTTTGAAAATGCTGCTTTGAGGACAGCTAGCAAGTATTATGTTTATGACTTTCTTTCTGAGTTGCTCCTTTTAAGAGTAGTGGACACTAACGTCCTTCAGAATGGCTTATCATTCCTGGATATTGTGCTAGCTAACCTGTAATGTGCCTTCAGCTCATCATCAGGATATTGTGTCTGTCGGATATATAGAGAGATTCAAAATATGACTGGATAAATTACAAAGAGCTATAGCAGGCTAGGAGGTGCAACAATTTATACATTCTACTCACTAGTATTTTAGGTAAGAGGGTAATATGGAAATCTCTGTATAGCTGTTTTTTTTTTTTTTTTCCCTAAAATATCGTTTGTCTCATCTGCCAGAGTGTGTTGTCCTGTAAAATGTGATTACAACACTCCCTTTAAAAAGTATTTTATTTCTTTAGGATTTATATATATATATATATTTCTGGGCCTCAAAGGCCACTTCTGACATGCTGTGTTCTATGTTGCAAACCTTCCATCCCTATCCTGGGAAAAGTGGATTCTTTCACATTCACTTGAAAACTAGGTTGGAAACACTAAGAAAACAGAATTTTAAGCACAGTTAAGCTTTAGTTTTACTTCGGCAATCCCTTCCACTGCTTTTACTTAGTACTGTTGAGCAAAGCAGGCAGCCTGGAAAAGAGTCAATACTTCTGATTTTAAATCTGGCCCTTTAGTGATCATAGCTGTGAGGTAATGGCCACATTCCTCCACACTACAGCTGCCAGCCTTTCTTCGGGCCTCTCTGCTTTGAAACTGGGTGCACCAGGGTAGGACTAACTCTTCTCTCAGCAGCATGGGGATCCCAAGGTTTGGCTGAATTCCTGATTCTTTTATTTTTCAGTCCTAAATTTCATTTTCAAACTGAGGTTCTTATGGAATCACATACCGAGAGACCGTCCTTTATGAATGGACTACTAATGTCTACATCTTAAGTCTCTGTCGACCTTGTGTGAATATAAAATGTGAACAATTTTGTTTTAGAATGAGTGCTTAAAATTGTTAACCAAGGAACAAAACTCATAGATTATTAAAATATTAGGAGCAGAGAAAGAAAAGCAAGTTGATAATATTACCTGCTACAAAATTACAGTCTCAAAAGGCCTAGCTTGTGTCTTCTTTATGACTTAATATCTCCTAGGTCTTTTAAGGGGATATTTTATACAATTACATTATTGAAAATCATTTGGCACTGATCAAATTACGATCCCTAAGTACATTGACAGAAAGAGAGGACAGCAATTTCTACTCTTCCCACTCATAAAACTTGTCTCCTTACGGTGGTGCTTCTCTGTTTAAAGATTATTAGAAGTTCCTCAGGTGTTTTTTACTTAGTTAGGATCTGGACTATCACTGAAGCCAGAAACATCTGTAATGTGTTTTAAGTGCAGTTTCATAGCCCTTCATTTTCTCCATTTTCTTTCTCGTTCCAACATACACTTTCCTTATGTTGGCACATTGCAATTGTCAACTATCATTACAAAAAACTTTCATTCATCTGTAATTTTATTTTTCTCTTCAAAATATGTAACCAGAAAAGACTTCTATCAACAGATTCCATGAAATATGCCCATTTTTGGGAGAAACAGAAGATATAAAAGCATAAGGGTTTATCTTCTCTCTATTGCAATTTCCTCTCAAACCTAAAGAGCAGCTCTATTAACGTCTTCCACATTCTCTGTCCACTGAAAGCTATTAACATGCATATATTGAACTATAGTCAAGATAGCTATACAGTCAAGAAATGAAATCATAAAATTTATTCTGATTACATTGTATGTAATCACATGGTAAATTGTGATGATCTAATCATATGAAGCAAATTTTGTATCTTTTCTACTAGATCAGGTAGTAGAGGAAGAAAAAAAAGGAAGGAAAAGGGGGGAAAAAAAGCTGTTTTTTTCCAAAGTTCTTTTATTAGACAGTCTGCTAATACATGCCTCTTCAAGTATTAGTCCCTTGTGTGATTTCATAAATGTTATTTCCTTCACAACAGAGGATGCATTAACAAAAAACAAAGCCAGGAAACAACCTTTTTAGATAATGCTGGTCATCTCTGACAACATTCTGTTTGTTGATTGTGCTCTCTCCTCTTTAAACAACCTGTTATCTCTTGTTGCATACTGTTTTACAGAGTTAGTAAGTGGAAGTATTTCCACTTCTCTAAAAGTGTTGTAGGTATCAGCATGGGAGAAGTCAAAGCCTAATCTTAGAGAAAAAACAACTGCAGCAGCAAATGACACACATGCTTTTAAGTTTAGCTTCTGTGCACTCTCTTCCATGACTCATCTGCTTAAATCGATGTGGAAATCTGGATAATTCATTATCACCCCAAAAATGATATTTTGAAACTTTTTTGAGAGTTATTTTTAAATAAATAAAGAAAACTTACTTGACAGGTAAAATTAGTATAATAATAATAAAAAATGAATAAAATTAAAAACAAAACAGTGTGGGTAGTAGTAAGATCTTTATACTTCTATATTATTACTAAAAACTGATCTAGACAAGGCTGGTGAAGATATATGCAGGCTGAAATATTCCACCTACGAAGACATACTCTGAAATTACTATTTCATTTCATGGTATATATATCTTCTTGTGACAAAATATGAAAAGCAGAAAATGAACCTATTTATCTTGGCAGACAGTACCTCTGAATGATGGGTTTAATGAGAACTAAACAGGTGAAATTAAACTTGAGTACAGCCAACACAACAGTAATAATTCAAAAATATCAGGCTCTACCCTAACACCTACTCCCATTCCCTGCTAGAGAGTTGCCTGGTATTTTGCTTATAACATTACTGCATGCGAATAAGATCATAGTTTTGAGACACTTGTCTAAAGGCTTTTGAAGACTCAGTTTAAAGATGCCCTCAAGAGAAACAGAGTGTTTAAAACAAAACAAAAAAAAAGCGCTATCCAGAAAACTCTTGGCACCTCACACAGTATTTCCATCATGTCATGACAAGCCACCTTGAGCTGTCAATAGTGTCTGCTATATAAAAAATTGCATCACTTTGAAGACACGCTTCACTTTATACTTAAATTCTCTTAAAAGTACAATGTACCAGGACCTTTACTCATGCCTGTTTTTAACAGTTGTATTTCTACATAACTGTATTTTCTAATATCTAGTGTATTTCTAGTGACCAACTGAGGAGACTTTACTGAATAATAATTATTTTTCCACTTCCACACATATCTCTATCAACTTCAATATTATTCCACCTGAATTATTAAACATAAATGAGATAGATAAGAATAAGCCTTGTTGTTTTGATAATATTAGCATATTTTTCTGTTGGTGTCCACTTATCCCTGTTAATCAGGCTCACTACTCCGTGAAAATCTTAGATCATCCCCTAAATATCCATAGTAATTACTTATCCTCCTGGGTACACTACAAGAATTTTGAATAACTCGGTTTTATAATACCATTATTTCTTACATTATGGGAAAAAAATGAAGAAATAGTTTCTATTTACTGGAAAGTACTTATGTACTCACAGAGCTGTGAGGACATAAGTAGTGCATGTGCTAGGATTTTATTGCCTTGTGTGACACAATGCACAATAGAATGAGAATCTCTGCTCATTTCAGATGTTTAATTCCTCATTGTCATTGATTAAAGGTCTTTCAAACAGCTGAAAAAGAGCCCGTTGATATCTGTTAGTTGTAAAAGGATACATTCACTGTACTAAAATAAGATGGCACGTTCATTATCTGTCAGTTATCTTCACCGGGGGAATCTGTGGAAGTTAGTCAACTTTTGGTTACCCTAATAATATCTGGACTGCCAACAGACTGTCATTTTACAAAAAGGAATTTTTTTTTTTTTGTAATCTTGAAACTTCCTCACTGACTTGACTGAAAACTAATGCATTTCACACCACTCAGTGTTTGCCATAAGGTGTTAATTTTCAGTTATTTGACCTACAGTAGGTTTGAACCACTGACCCATTAATGAAAGTCCTGCATCCTTTTATCAGTGTTTTTGCTCTCCAGTCTTCTGGAATTGCTTATATTTAAATCAAATAAAAAGAAATTGAAATGTAGCCAGTATCATACAGGCCATTCCTCTTAGCCTTATTGATGTTTGTCTACAGGAATAATTACACAGCAGCTCTTAAATATGATGTCCAAAGAGAGTTTCTTTAAATAATAAATTAGAAGGTTTTAAGCAGAGAATATATTGCTGATTCATCTTTGCATTGTAGCAGACAGAAAAGATTACTATTTCCATTATATGGAATATTAGCACTATGTATTTGAAGGGCAAATATTTTAAAATGTCCTAATCTGTCTAAGAAATGTGTAGAAAGTGATAGGGTCAAATAGGCATTTCATTTTTTTTTTTTAATACTTTCAGTATTGACATGTTACTCAGTATTTTGGTTTCTACTCTCTTCCTCCAAAAATCTAAAGATATTGGACTCTAGAGCCAGTAAACTGTGCTGTGACTGGAGAATCTGCAGGTGGGCTAATACAACAGATGTTACAACTTCTCATGTAAATTAGACATGCAGGCTGAAGCTAAGGTGGATGAATACTGGGATCCCTGATGGAAATAAGATACCATCTATTTGATTTCCTCTTCCAAAGGTGTCCTAAAGTTACTCAGGTTATATGTATTTGCAAGTTTGTACCTATTTTACAACAGCTCCTCTAATATGAGAGAATTGGTAATCCTGCTGCTTTTTAGACAATTCACATCTTTTTACTCATTAATATCCTTTTAATAACATTATCATTATTTTCTTAGGTATGTTTTAGGTTAAGAGAGAAAAGTGAGAATGGTCCAAGAACATATCAGTGAGAAAATTAACTATAAAGAGACAATTATAACTCTCTTTGTTGTAAGGTAAAGATGTAAATTACTAAAATAATCAAATATTCCAGAGCAAAATTTCTTTGTTGTGGAACAGAATTTGTGTCATCTAAAAGTTACCAGCTAGTCCTCTAGTCCCCCTTTGCAGTCTGTAGGTGATGAATTGTCTCCTCATGGTATTTGTTTCTCTCTGCTAGAATAACTCATGAAAAAGGATGGTTAGAGAAAAGAAAAAAAAAAAAAAAAAGAAAGAAAGAAAGAAAGAAAAAGAAAGAGAGAGAGAGAGAAGGAAATTTGGCTTTGATGACCACAGGACCCACTTTGAGGATGGAGGGCTGCTGATGTGCCTGGCACAGCTGGGCAAGGGCACAAAGACCAGGACATGGCCTGGTGAGGACAGCCTGAACTGGGTGAGACAGGGAGGGTCGTGGTAACTCAGAGTCACACGAAGAAATTGTAGTGGGGTGGAAAGCAAAGGATGTGGGTGGTGGGAACAAGGAAGACTTCAGAAAAAAACAAAATGGGGTGAAGGACATCTTCTCAAGCGAAGGTACACAGACATGTGGAGCTTGAGAAACAAACCAAGGAGGACTAATGTAGACTGAAAACTAGGGCATCACTGGGATGAAACTAGAGGTAGGACAGGTCGCATGACTGGAGTGAGCAATGAACAAATATGGACTCTTCAGGAGAGATAGAAAGGGAAGAGGAGAGGTGGGGTTGCCTCTGATGTGAAACAGCAGCTCAAAGGTGTGGAGCTACCTTATAGGATGGGGACAGGATGAGAACCTGTGGATCTGGACCAACAGGGGGACACCATGATGGGAGCATGCCACAGACCACCTGATCAGGGATGTCAGATTAGATGAATCTTCTTAAATAACTGGAAGAATTCTCTCAGTCCCTCAATCTCATGTGGGACTTAATATCTACCTACTTGATAACTACGGGAGGGGTCATGGGGCAAAACACATGCAGTCAAGAATTCTGGAGGATGGAGATGGAGGTAAAGATGGAGATGGATGATGAAGATCATTGGAGATAATTTTTTACTGGGTGTGTGAACCAGAGATGATGCACAGCAGTATTCACTAATAAAGAAGAACTTTTTGGGAATATGATAATCAGCGGTAGCCTTTGCCCTAGCATTCATGTAATAATATAGTTCAAGATCTTGAGGTAGCTAAGGAAAGACCACAGACTCAGACTGCATATGGTAGATGGAAGACCATGAAAGGCAGCTCCGAAGGGCAAAGTTGCTCAGTAAAAATGGCTGAAGTTGAAGGAGAGCATCTTCCAGATACAAGAGCAGAAAGACAGGCAGACCTATTAAGAGAGGTTTTGACTAAACAGGGAGCTCATGACAGACCTCCAATGGAAAAAGACAAGATACAGAAGAGGGATGCAGGGACAGGCTACAAAGGAGGGGCTTAGAAACATTGCTTTGACATGGAGGGTTGATGTGAAGAAAAGCAAAACTTGTCTAGGTTGAGAAGTGGCAAGGGACATAAAGAGCAATGAGAAGAGCTCTTCCAGCTGCCTTAGTAGTAAAAGGAGAAACAAGGAAAAAGTTGTCCCACTACTGAATGGATAGGTGATCTAGTGACAGCACACGCAGGCAAGACTGAAGTACTCTGTGACTCTTTTTGCTCAATCTAGCTAGGCATTCTCCAAGAAACCTCCCATTTTGCACCCCCAAAAGGGGAAAAGTGTGTCTCAACTGTACAGAGTTATGAAGCGCAACTGAGATAGCTGGAAACAGGAGTATGACAACGCTAGAAGAAGCCATGGGCTGGGACTGGCTTGATGGAAGCAGTGGGACCTGAGGGCACCTCGCAGGAACCCTGGCACCCATGGACACGGCATGGAGAGACACCACTGCACTTGGCACAGGGCCTCTAGTCCTGGAGAAAGACAAGGGTCCCTGGACTCTGGACTAGGACTAGGGACAAGAAGAAAAGTTTCTATAATCCAACTAGTCCAGATAGGTGTCATGTTCATCTTTGGAGGTTTTTGAGTCCTTAGAGGGAAAAACCCTGAGCTGTCCCCTGCAAGTGAGCCTGCTTTGGGTCGAGGTTGGACAAGAGACTTCCAGAGGTCCCTGAAAACCGGAACTGTTTTGTGATTTTATGAAAATAAAATCAGTGGAAAAAATACAGAAATTATAGTTTATTTGAAGCACTGGGAAACTTAATTTTGCAAAGTTGAAAAGTATACCTAGGAAACTAATCAAAGCACAGGCAGCAGAATAAATTTAGAAAGGTAGAAATATTTTTGCTTGATGAAAGAAGGTAGAATGCAAGAGCACAATGACAGTTTGGGCTTTTGGAGGCATCATTTTAAAACAGGACATTATGGGAGAAATATATGTCAGAAAAATTTCTCTTTCTTTAAGATTGCTTCTTTTCATAAAACAATCCAAACTTTATACTTGCAGAAGTTTCATTAATCATAGAATGATATAAATATGATTTACATTGACCCAACAAATAGTACCACACAGCCAAGGTCAGACGGGGTCCAGCCGGAGTACGGTAGTGGGGAAGTTAGGACAGGAAATGATTATAG
>JAWLRI010000157.1:4377695-4425428 GCA_034781795.1 Crypturellus tataupa
CCTTCTTTCCTTCTTTCTTTCCTTCTTTCTTTCCTTCTTTCCTTCTTTCTTTCCTTCTTTCCTTCTTTCCTTCTTTCCTTCTTTCTTTCCTTCTTTCCTCTTTCCTTCTTTCCTTCTTTCCTTCTTTCCTCCTTCCTTCCTTCCTTCCTTCCTTCCTTCCTTCCTTCCTTCCTTCCTTCCTTCCTTCCAAATTATTAATGTTGCAGGGGTTATGTAGAGATGATATTTGCCTAAGTCTTAAATGTTTTGCAGTTTTACAAATACGCACACAATAGATTAGCTGAATATGGCTGAAACTCTTGAACAATACAGCCTATATAACGTCACTGAGAAATTTATAAAATTCGCTTTCTGTGTAGATCGTAGGGCATAAAATGTAGCTGTTGATACTGCCTTTTCTAAAGTAAAAACCTGATTTTGTAGTGATTGAAGAAGAATGAGTTTGGATTTTTATATTCTTTGCAGACACTGGCAATCCTAGTTATGGCAAAAATGTGTGAGACAAATTATCCATGAATGTAACTTTCGGTGATGTGATCATATTCAAAAGAGAAAGCCAAGATTTTGAAGAGCCAGCAAAGGAGGCATAGCCTGATTGTACAATCATTGACTACATTATGCTGATCTTACTTTTCTAGACAGAAGTACATATCACTGCTTTGTACGCTGTTTCAACTGGAAACAGACCAGGGTCAAAACAGCTTTCAAGTTTTCTTGAAAGAGTGTAGATAAATAAAAGTTGTGACAACTAACTTCTATGTAAGGGATATTCTAAGGGAACCCTTTTCTGTTCAAAACTTGTGCAACAATTCTGATTTCTGTTTCCTAGTAACAATTGCTCATTTTGATACAGCTTCAGTCAAACATGAGAGATCTTAAGCTAAATCAAAGTAATTTTTCACTCTTACAGTGAAAATAAAACATGTGCACAAGGTTTTATATCATGTTAGCTTAAATTTACTCCATTTTTTTTAAATCAATTACATGAACACAGACACATAAGAAGCTACCATGAAGTAATGTGTATATTTACAGTATAGCTTCTTCTCTGATACTTAAGCACATATTCTCACCCTGTGGTAATGCTTTATTGATAACCCTTAGAGAGGAATGTGTAATTACATTGGTAAACCACCTGCAACTTTGGCTTTTAAATCATGTTGGTCTACTAATTATCAATTTTGTACTGAAAGCAAATGCTAATGTCTTTGCAGCCTAAGGAAAACTCAAATTGTTCAAATGTTACTAATTATGGAAAAAGAATTATTTTTTTTTTCTGAAATGCCTTTGTCCCTTTGTCTCTCAAAGGCAAATTTATTATGAATTATTAAAGCTTTTATTTTTTCTTAGTGAGGAGAAAGACATAAATATGACATTATTTTACTTTTTATTTTTATTGATTTTTATTTTGCTATTACATTCATTTAGGTAGACTAATAAAAAATATGGATCAGATGTAGTCACCATCTATTTTAAAAACTGGTTGCAGTTAACAAGAAATTTTTCTTAGTCATTTCATCTGTGAGGTCCCTGCAGTGTCTTTTTTGGTCTTGTTACTTTTCAGTGTTAAAAACAGAAAGATCTGAATGATAGAAGAAGGCATAAACTTTAAAAATGTGTGGCTGACAGAAAATTGGGAAGAAATGTAAGTGTTCCAGACGACAGGATTAGAACTTAGAGGGACCTTAACAGACTGAGGAGTTCTCAAATCAAAAATATGTGGCAAAAACAAATATAAAAATAAGGCCACAAAATGCATAGATATGAACAGAAATTACAGACTATAGAGCAAAAATGAACAAAAGTGAGCAACCCCAAGCAAGAACCCGAGCAAAAAGAGTAGAAAGATTTTGTAATGGAACCAACACTGCTGTTTCCCTAATCATTCAAAATGTAGGAACTATTTAAGTTCCCAAATTGTGGGAAGCATTGTGAATTTATTCTTTAACTTTTTAATGTACCTTAGTTTACTTTTATGGCAAGTTTTGGAGGTGTGAGGTTGCACCCAGACAGATAATTTTGTGTGCCTGGGGATCATGCACACAGGCAGTATCTAGAGTGCACAAGATCTGAAGTCCAAAAGTAGCTTTTGAGAAAAAGAAACTTCAGAGGTATATATGTATAAATATACATATATAAAATAATGTACAATAGTGAATCTATGCCATGTTAGGGAAGTCTAAACTGTCATATTTCAGAGCTGCATTTTTCGGTACATCAGATAGTGAGAAGAAAAGAGAGAGAAAATGAACTATTTTATACAAATACGGATTATCTGCTGAGAAGTGTTTGTAGATTATTATAAAGAATATCTCCAACTATATTTTTTCACAGGTCGGAATACTCCCTCAAAGATTAAGAAAATGGAATTATACATTTTAATGGTACTTTCTGATATTTTTGAGCAGGTGCAAATTATTTTTGAGACCTTTCAATAAAATTGATCAGATGATTGACAAATCTTTTGACAGTAGGGATAGAAAAGATTTCATAAGAAGGTGTTTGAAAATTAGATACAGTTAAGTATGGATCAAACATGCAAACATAGTGGAAAAGACTTTTTTTTCTGAAGTGAATGGAAACACAGGTATCAGGAGAAATAACTGGTGCAGCAGCCCTGCAAAATATGCTCTTACTTTAGGTTGTACTCTGTTGCTAGTTATGGAGGAGTTAGATAGATATTGTATAATCTATAAATCAATCAACTCTCTCTTTTAGATTGATTTATTTCTCTAAAAATCTTTCTTTTAAAGAAAGAGGGGAGGGAAGAGGCCTTGTCCTCTCCAAAAGCAGCAGAATATTTTTAGACATACAGAATAAAAGAAATTGCTGCCAAAAAATTAATTCAACTCGAATGAAATGTCAAAAAATCCTTTATTCAGTCATAGCCTACTAGGAACACTCTTAATTTCAAATTCTACTCTCACTCATTTTGATGTACATAGGATATTTGCCAATAACTTCGCCTATTCAAAAGAGACTGAAAAAATAGTTTCCAGGATAAGTTTTTCTTTCTTTCTCTTCTTTCTCTTCTTTCTCTTCTTTTTTTTTTCTTTTTCTTTTTTTTTCTTTTTCTTACAACTGAATGCAAGTTTTAGTGAGAAAGAAGTATCTGCTTGTTGGTGGCTAGTTTTACCTTTGCACAAAAGAATAAGGAATAAGAAATAATGGAGGTAAGGTGATAAAAATGGTGTTCCTGATGGAATGTTTGCTTATTTTGGTGATGATTTTCATAAAAATAAGAAGACTTTTTCTACACTAACTTATTAAATATATTTTAAATCAAGGTTCAAAGAGGCACAGAAATTTTAATCTCTTTTTTCTTTTCTGAGGAGGTGAAAGAATGACACACTAGTACTGTCCAACATTCAGTCATGATACAGTAGTTTTTACTGTCTTACTTAAACAAGGCCTATTATAAATGATCTTGAAAATGCAGTAATTTTATTAGTTAGTGGTCATTCTTATTAGTGATTTTTAATTAAGCATTGTCAGTACAGTAAACTATTATCACCTGATTACAAGCTCTTGCTTGTTCTTTAAGATTCTGGTAATATACTAGAGATCTTGTGTGTTTTAAAGAAATCTAGGGGGAAAAAAATTCTTAAAAGAGTTAGTTGTTAGAAAACACATCTTAGAATATGATAATTGCCAAAACATTCAAGTGTTGTTCAGTAATGCCATGACTTGTGCAAGTTTTCAGGCTCAGAGAATAAATCACTTCTTATATAAATGAGAACTAAATGACTCTCAGGAAATACAGTTTCTGTTCTCTCAAGAGTATGATTAATTTATTTGCAACACAAAATAATGAACTATTTTATTGATATCTTAATTTTATGTGCATAGACACAGTACTCAGTCCAAAAAAAAAGGTAGGACTTTTCAAATAAGCTTTTCAAAGCACACTAGAAACTTTAATTGAACTTCACAAGTTAAAGAGACTGAAAATTTTGAGATTATTTTACAGAGAATAGAAAGAATTTGTGATTTTTCCAAATCAATATGTTAGTGCATGACAGACCCAGGATTATGCTTGATGTTTGTTAAGCTACAGTTTCTTGGCTTTAAGCCTTAGGGAGTTTTATATTGAAGGACTAGAATGTATGAAGGGAAGGTTATAAGATTTATGTTTTTTTTCAGTCAATTTCAATCTTGTGTAAATCTGGAATGACTGATATCCATTCTCCATAGACCACTATTTTGTGAATTTCTGATCTCAGTGTTGTTATGAATAGATGGAGCATTTACTAGGTAGATGGTTTTGATACATCTCTTAAAAGTTGATAAGAGGACATAGAAGTGTTAAACATATAAGTGAAATTCAGATTGTGGAATTCTCTAGTGTGAAATATAAAGAACTAATAAGTTTGAGTGAATTTAATTTTAATGGCGGTGTTTTGAAGTTCTTGAATTTTTACCAGGACTATCTTAAATGAAGTGTCATACAGAAACTATAAATAAATAAATTATACTCAGAAAAATAACAAGTAAAAGTATAGCATGGCTGGCTGATGGGATTTTTTAAGTGTCTGCCTATTTTATTTATTCTATTTTAATTATATTTAGTTTATTTTTCTTACTTTTGTCAGATAAGGACATTTTACCTTAAAATGAGCTTGTCATGGATTTTCATAATCTGCTGTGCCCAGCTGAAAATGATTATTAAGATGGGGTGCAGAAAGTGAAGAATTTTCACTCCCTCTCTCAGTAGTTGCTTAAATGCCTATTCATAAATGCTGAATAAGACCTTCCCACTTCAGATCAACATATATTTTTGAAAAGTGCATGTGGGTTTTAGGGGATTTATTTTTCTTTCTTCTGAAATAAATTTTGATGTGTGTAAAAAATATAATCCATAATGTTGAAAGTATGTATCACTAAATATTTGTCATGAACTGCACAGAATAAAAAGCACACCAAAAAAAACATACACACATGCCAAAAAATAGGATTTTTGTTTACATTTTAAAATTTATGTAGTGTGATCTCTGAGTTAAAGAGCTGGCTTAGCTGTCAGTTAAAAAATGACATTTATAACTTTTAATTTGTCTCATTTGTATTATCAGATTATGTCTGAAAAAAAGAAAAAGAGTATGTTGTTAAACATTTGTTATACTTAATAAAAAATGAGAAGAATTGGGATAAAGCTGGGATATAATATGTAAGCATTAGAAAGGAATATCCATAACGGGCAAATGATTCATCTCACCTGATATTCTGTTTCTAAAAAGAACATTTATGATATTCTGGACAGGGAAATGTAACTAGCAATTTTAATTTATCTGCATGGCTAAATATTTTATGTAAAAAGTACATGCAATGATCTAAAAGAGAAAAGAAATCATTGTACTGTAAAAATGATCTTCTTTTCTCTAATAGTTGAAATCTTCATGAACCTTTCCTGCCGGGTAGCTTTGCTTGCAGCTAGGTTACCTGAGAATTGTGTGAACTTACTTAATGATTTTTGTTTCTGCATACTTCTGCAAGAGTTTCATCTGTGTTTGGATATGTAGCTCATTTTTCAGAAATTGCTTTCCTGTTTCTTGGGCCTGTGCATCATAACCCTTAATGTGCTAATGATTTTTACTTACCTTTAATGCATCTTTTCAGTTATTTTGGTGAAAATATGGACACTTCATTTTAGTAGTTGACTTCAAAAATCTTATCAGTATTACAAAGTGTAGCTTTCCTCTAGCATCAAAGTATCTTATTTCAATCAAATTAAATAAGGTTTTTTTTTGTTTTGTTTTGTTTTTTGCTTTTTTTTTTTATGGAGTTAAAATCTTTGCAATAATTTTACCAGTATATTTTCAGATTAAATGAATTAAAAAAAAAGATACAGATAGTAGTTCAATTTATAAGCTTTTAGACAAACTGTTTGCAAAGGTAATGTATTTTAGGAGGCAATTTTTCACCTGCATTGTAGCACTACTCTTAATGATCATATACCACTGCTTTTAAAGGAAAAACAAGTGGAAAGACATCAGAAAATCCACAAAACTATCCTGGGGAAACTCTTAATTTCTTTCTAAAAATGTTAATATCAGTGGAGTATATTAACTTTTGCAGTGAAAGCGCATAGCCAACTCAGTGCCCAGACACCTGGGTGTGACTGTGCTGCTGTGCAGGAAACTGAGAAGTTTCAAAATTGGAAACATTGATGAGGTTTTGCTGGACCCCTCTGACTTACAGCCTTTAAATATTTTGCTCAAAATATTTATGCTAGAAACTTTTAAAATTAAAAGTTATACCTCAGTTTTTTGAAGATGAAGAAAGCCCCAATTTTTCTTTTTTCTCAGGCTTGAACATTTTTCAGATTTTGGGCAAAAAATCTGAGCTTTCTTGAGCCACCAAAAAAGGGGAAATAATACAATTTATTTATGCCAAGCACTGTGGAAACTCACTAGAACTTGGCAACTTCTTAAGAACTGAATGGATAATCTGTTAATAGGATGTCTTATATAAAAAAAAAAAAAAAAACTATAGACATATGCAAACTTGCTCCTAAGCATGCAGATTACCATTATAGCATTTAATCTACTGTATTTTTGTGTTAATTACAGTTAGTATAAAACCGAAATAGATTTAATATTAGCTTCATGCATCCTCCTTTACTATTATTCAAAAATTAAACAACACTACATTCAGTCATGCTTTAGACTTTATTTGCTTTCTAATATGTATTTGCCAGATTTTAAATTTTAAGCATTAATCTTCATTAATGTTGCATTGAAAAAAGAAAAATGCCAGTAGATGAAAACTTGGAAACTAATTTGCTGTAGGAAAATCAATTTTTTATTGTTCTTATTAAGCTAAAGAGTAACCTCAAGACTTATTAATGGGATAAACATGGTTATAGTATTGATAAATTTAACAAATCTTAGCAATTTTAAAGAAATGCATCTAGTTCCATGAAATGAATATTAACTCAGTGATGAAGCACTTGTATTTATTTGATGCTTATAGAGAAGACTGGCTGTACTAATCTATTTTCCACTTTTTTTTTTTTATTGAAGATATTCGCTTTCATATCACTAGATTTACAAACTCCAGGCAGATTATTTTTCACTTGTACCCTGATGCTCTTTCACTAGCTGTCACAGAACATTTTTATTCCTTTCAAACATGAAATGTGTATTTTCTATTGTTATTTTGATTATTTTAATTTCCTACCAAAAAACAAAATTCTCGAATGTACCCTTATACCATTTTTTTAAGTATCTTCTGAAGGCAGTATCTAAAGCAGATATTTACATTCAAATAAGTCATACTTTGAATTGATTTGGTGTAAAATTTGAACCTCTTTTATCTAGATATCTGGAATATATTGGTCTCATAACAATTTACAAATTCTTAGTTCTAGGAGAGAGCTTAAATAAAATTTTGTCCAAACTACAAGGGAAAAAGAAAACATTAACTACACTTTAAAAATTAAGCTTTTATTGAAGTGCTTTGCTGGCAAATAATGTGCTTCATCCAAAGTGTGCTTTGATGTTTAAGTCAACTGAGGTTCCTATAATATATGTGTATGTCAATTGCTTAATATATCAAACAATACTTTCCCCATTTAAATGTATGCCTAATGTCTAACTATTTATTGTCAGTGGTGACAGATAACTTTTTACTTGTTATTTTTCAGGTCTCAGGATAGAGGTTTTTTTATTGTGTTCCAAACGTGCAAGATCAGAGTAAGTAATTATTTTTTATTGCATCTTTAGTCTTAATTTGGAGGTTAAGGCAGGAAACTTACTTCATCATGTGCATATGTTTCCTAGAGCATGGATATGAAACCAAGAGACCAACCAAAATCTTCATGTCTATGAACACCAGCTGGCATTAGACATTATTTATCTCTCTCTCCCTTTGTTTTCTCCTTTTCCACAAAGTGATTTCAGACAGAAGGAGTATTCTTTACTATTTTTTTCTTCATTCTTAATATGAAACCAAAACCAAAACTGTTTAGAATTGGGTTTTTGGGTTTTTGTTTGTTTTCAATTTAAATGAAGAGAACTTTTCTGTTGTTGCATTTGTATAATCAGTCTAAGTTTTACATCTTAGATTTAATATAGTCATAAGACAAAGAAAAGGCATAATATCACATTGAAATAGATACCATGAATCAGAGAGAAAATGATTTGTGAAAACAGAAGAAGTTCTCTAAACATGAATTATAATTTTATATATTAAATCTCTCAATATAAAAAAAAGGAATCTTTGGACAATGAATAAGAGCTACACAGAAGCAGAAAGTAAAATTCACTTTATTGTTAGTCATAGGTTTTATCAGAACGGTTTCCTCTTAACGCAAATTTAATGTCACAGTTTTGTTTATTGTTTTATATTTGTTTGGTTTGTTTAGGTATCCTATGTATTTTGGGAAACCTTTTTTTAAATTAATTTGAATGAAAGATTTTTTTTTAATATGTGGCTGAAATTATTTAACAATAATTGTAATAGAAGATATCAAAACAAACAAGCTTAAACAATTTACCAAACTACCCTCTTGTGATTTCAGCTATTTTCATAATATCAGATATAATAACAAGTCAAGTGTCTGCTTCTGGCAGTGACTACTGTGGTTTACAAGCACTTGAGATCAAACTCATGAGGCCACCTCGCTTGTTCACTCCTAGAATCATAGAATCATTATGCTTGGAATAGATTTGAGTGCATCGCTTCTCTGCATAGCCAGGCAGGCGAGCGGTGCTTCCAGTCCTGGGAAAAAGATCCAGACTTTGGGATCTGCTGGTGGGAAAACTACAGTTCAAAAAGCATTGTAGCACCCCCATAATGTTACATTTTACCATGACACTTTTTCGCTAATATGTTCTACTCTTTAAGATCTGAATAATGGTTCTGTTCCAGAAGTTGATTGTGAAAGCCTAAAATGTAGAATTCCATAATAACAACTTGAAAACCTTTCCAAAATATTTTTCTTAGTATTTGAACAGGCCTGATGACTTTCTTTCTGTCCTATTTCCCATTATTTTCCCATCAATTTTTTTCTTACTTTTCAGCCATATTTTCTGCAGAGAGCAGTTGAATTTTGCTACCTTTTACATTGCATAGCATCATTACCAAAATTTCAGGCGGATGAGAGGAGACTTAGAGGGAGGTCTGTTATGAAGCTCTAACTACCTTCAAATCGATGTAAAGGTCCAGTGCTTGTAGAGCTTGTGATAAGAAACCTAGAGAATTGTCCAAGCTCATAGTGTAGAGATACCTTCCCTGCTAGATTTGATAATATCTAGTTGTTGAGGAAAAATTAAGTGTGTTTAATAAAAAAAAATAAAAAAAAAGAGGAGTAATTATTAGGCTATTCTCATTTCTACACCATTCTACGACTTAATAAGAAATTAATGGTGAAAAATTCTGCCCTATCCTTTCAAATAATTGCTTCTATGTAAAACAAAAACACATGGGCACACACATATAAACATGTGTATATCATATGTATATCATATTGAGTAAAGTTTTGTTTGTTTGTATTTTTTCCAACTATACCTCATGATTTCAAGTTCAGGATTTCAACAATGAGCATTTCATACCTACAAAGGGAATTTGTTTTACTAAAGTGTTGTTATCTGAGTTTAGTTATGGATATGAAATTTCAGCTAAGTTAACAACATAAACTAATTGCTAAATATTAAATAATGGTGAGATCTGTTTTCAAATAGCAAAGAAAGAAATCAAGAAAGAGAAAGGAAGGAAGAAGGTAGAGAAGTTAAAGGGGTTTTTTTTGCTTGTTTGCTTGTTTTTGAAAAAAGAAACAGAAAATAAAGCAAACTGCAACCACACAAATTAAATGTGAATTTCACATTAAATGTTGACAAAAATGTACCTGAAGTAAATAAAAGATATAGCTGATAGGAGTTTAGTAAAGAAAGACAAATATCTCCTGTAGTCCATAATCTATAATCTTTCTATAGTTTCCAAGCTACTCAAAGCAAAAAAAAAAAAAAAAAAAAAAAAGTGTCAGTTTTACTTCATATTCACCCCTGAAATACTTTTCCCTAAGGTGACACTTCAGGAAATTATTTGCTTGGTCTCAAATGTCTATAAATATCCAGCATGTATCATGCTGGGAAATATAACAATTATCTACGTTTTACTGAGCAGAATTAGATAGGAGATAATTTAAAAAAAAAAAAGTAAAATAATAAGGTATTTTTCTTTAAAATATGAATTTTGCAAGAGGAATAAATACTGATTCACCTAAATGCCTCTGAATGCCATAATACAAGTGACCAGATATGTGAATTTGGATAGGTTTATATGTTCACTGAAAAAAAGTCTGATGTTAAATAGAATTTATAGTAATATTTTTGGAAATCTTTACTGCTAATTATCATTTTACATAGGGGTAGATAGACAGAAACATATCCATATATACGTTTATGAGTGCATGTGTTTAAATCTTTATAATTTCTCTCTATATTTGATCATTTTAAATCCTGACATGAAAAGGACGGTTTACTGGCAGTGCTTTGTAAAAAGACTTAAATGAAGAAATATATATGTTTTCAATAAGACAAACGATATTTTCTTAAAAGCAGTGTGAAAGCTCTTATCCAGTTGTTCTTTTAATGTAAAGTTCAAGCATGGTATGTGTGGCAATGAAGAAAAAGCAAAGACAGTAAAAATACCTTTTGATACTCTTCACAGCAGATTCACCAGGATATGAAGTGGTATATGACTACACATTTTGCAGGTCATGCCATAGTATAAGTTTGTATGTAAATTAAGCATTAAATCTGATATATTTTTGTTTTTTTTTCTTTTTTTTCAAGTGATTTTTCACAAAAATTTAGTTTTTACTATCCTTCTGAGAGACAAAAATATACCTCTCCCCCCACAGAAAAAGAAACACAATATGTTCTCCAATTTACTTTTGATCAAAGAATACTACCATTTAAAAGTTAACCAACTTGCATAAAATGTCTGTGAAATAGAAGAAAAATGGTTTTATACTGAAAACGGTTTACCTATTCTAGTATGCATGCTGTGAAAGTACTGATTAAAAAGTCCTTCCATGACTATACTCTAAGGTATAATATAGAATGATATAGTCTAGGGTTATAATATAGAATGATCCTATATAATCTTGATGATATTGTCTTTTTTATCTCTAAGATTGTCACTCTGTCTCTTGGAAGTACGTTTATTGCTGAAGTTAAAATGAGCTTTATAAAAAAAAACACATCTAGAATCTAATTTTCAGGGCAAGGGCCCTAAGTATGCGAGGAACAAGTCACTTCTTATACAAGTGAGAGTCCGACATTAAGGTGTTTTGTGGTGCTAGTCCCTTTTCTGCCATGTGAAGGGGACTACAAGAATTTTAGAGTTCCTTGAATCTTCCCTTCAGTCTTTGCATGGACCAAGGGACAGCACTGCCATGTTGTGCTACAAATTCTAAAGATAATGATTTGTTAGAAATTAAGTTGATCAATAAAAAAAAAAAGTGTTTAACACTGCTAAATAAGGATTAATTTTATTTTGATGTATTATTTAAAATACCCACCAGAAGACAGGCACCCCTTTCTTGACACACAAAAATCACTAGTAATGGACAACCTGGAGGCTACCATTGCTGCTGAATTATTACTAATTGTTCCTAGACCGATTCCCTGACATATCTTTGATCTTTGACAATTCACAGCCACCCCACTAAACATAATTATTGTTAGTTGCTGACAGGTTACAGGAAAGGGGGAAAATTGAAGCTATTACCTTATATTCAAAGGCCATGTCAGTATCTGCTTATCACAAGCTCAGAGTTACTCATATTTACAAAGGATGTGGAAATGGAAATAGAAATTATAAGTTAAAGGTAAAGTTATTTCTTTCATCTAGCTTCCAATATTATTACTGAATGTCTGAAACGCAAATGATTTAGAATGTAGTACAGCGAAATGTTTCACATTTGCTTATTCAGAGTTCTGTTAATTCCCTGGAAGAAGAATTTTTTCCTAGACCAAAACAATTCATGGTAGCATGTTGTAATGCTGCAAGAGAAAATTAATGACTCATAAAACCTCCCTAGTAACATTGCATTAGGGATTTTTTTTTTTTAAATGATGCAACATGTTTAAAATACTTTGCACTTTTTAAAGAATAAATATTTTTTCTGGATTGTTTTTCCCAATACCTTGTGAAAAGATTGCTATTGATAACAGTTACATATATATCAGTTCCTATTTCATACACTTTATATGAGCTTGACCTTAAATGGAAGTCATTTTTAGACAGGTCCACATTTCTAAGTGCGGGATATCTATAACTATATATCTTTAATATAAGTGATCATCCTTGGACTTATAAGGAGCATAAAAGAGTATCACAAATATTAGGTGAATTATCACCTGACACAAAAACAGCTGGGTGGAAGAAGACTTGCTCAACAAAGTTCTATACAGCTTTATATATGTCATATAGAGGATCAGGAAAAACAGACTGCTATTTAGGCTGTTGTTTATATTATAATATAAAAGGTTAGGTATATGGATTATAGTATATATGATACAAGGATGAAGTGCTGTCTAATCTTCCTCATCCAAGTTCTGTTACTGAGTTAAATGCACTCTCACAACAAATCTGAAGAAATATCTCCTGGGTTGGCTAAATTTGCTGATCTCTTGAGAGTCCAGCTCAAATCTGTAACTGTAAATTGTCTGATTAATATTGATTTGATGGAGTAGGACAAGATGGAAATAATTTCTTTCCTTTCCTATTCAGTTATGGTTGCAAAAGTTCTTTTGGGAGTTTTTAGACATAAATATCTCAACAATGTGGGCTTTTCCATAATAGTTCATAACTCTGGCCCAATAACAGGATACAAACATAATCCCACTGCCTTCACAGGAATGATTCGTTCTCTTGTGTGTGTCTGTGTTTCTGCATGTTTGTGTGCCTGGAAAATAACACTCAAGTCCTGTGCAAAATGATTTTTTTTTTTCCCATACTCAGTAAGGAATTGCATAAAAATAGACACATAAAAATTGCATAGGGAATAAGTCTTTTTTTCCAGTTCATCTGAGATGGTGTATCCCCCAAAGTATAAGATTTTTCCCATAGGCATAAGCATAGCTGGGGAAAAGGCATCCTTTGCAAAGACGGCAATACTTTCTTCTCTATACTTCGTTAATAACTTCATTAAACTCTGGTCTTTGTTGAGCACTTTAGGGATTTTATTCACTTAAGAGAAAATAACTTACAGCCAGATAAATTCAATATGAGTCCTAGAAAGGGGCATCTGAAATGATATTAATACAGAAGTTATTTTCAGAGAGCAAAGACACTGTAAACACATTAAAGAAAACAGTATAAATTTGGAACTCTGAGACAGGGCAAAGATGCAGCTGGCTCAGCACAATTTTTCCACGAGTGGAGGCTGTAAAGGTTTAGGTAATTCTTCTTCTGGAATAGCCTCCAGCTTCTGTAAGTCAGACTACCAGTTCCACTGAGCTTCCTGTGTTAGACCGAAACAGCAAAACCGGAAAGGGGAAATAAAAAAAAAAAAAACAATTTTAGATTCTATGCTTAACAAGTCTTGCTAAGATTTCTCAGGTTTCATGATGTATCAAAGTCACTTGATTTGACAGAGAAAGTTGTAATTGTGAATTAAATTCCCTTTGAAATTTTAATTCCAAAATTAAATTGAACATAAAGATAAAGGGGAAGGCCAGTTGCAAGCAAAGATGTGAATATGTGTGAAATGGAAATTATATAATTTCCATAGTCCATGTAATTTCTTCAAGATTTACCTCTTCCTTCCATTTTCTTCTCCATGATATTTGTACACTGATAAATTACATAGAACTTTTGCAACATATACCTAAATGCGGCATCTGCATGGGTTCATGTAACCTCTAGGATGTAAGTTTCTTTTTTCTTTTTTTTCTTTTTCTTTCTTTGTATTTTCCTCTGCCACATCAAGAGTAATTTATGTACTGTGGATTGTCCTTTGTCTGCTGATAATCCTATCAATTTTTATCAAGGTTTGTATCTGGACAGAAACTTGTTATTTATTAGGACTATGGATATACTAGAAGAACAAGATTAGTTTTTGTTGAATTGTCTTATCGATAATAAAGAATTAAAAGAAAAAAAATAAACTTCAGTGAGAAAATATCTTTAAAGAAAATTTAAGCCTGAAACAGTCTTACGGCTGAAAAAGTCTTTCAAAAGGAAGAAGGTAATACTAGAGGAAATGGATGAGATTTCATTGTGTAGCTAAGCAGAATTCAGTATTCAATATGTCAGCTTTACATTACATATTATTAATAAACCGCCACTTACATCAGCATCTGCAGTGACTGCCATTTTCTGAATGTGAAACTAGAATTTTATTCCTAAATATTCTCTCTCTCTGGACCACTTTCTTACTCTGTAGACAATTTTTCTCATTTCTACACAAAGGTATAAATAATTGTTATGTGATATAATTAACCATCTTCATTTTATTAAAGTAATATATTCCTGAACACCAGCAGGCCATGAACATACAAGCCAAATATATTCAAAATGTAGTGTATAAAATGAGAATTGATGGGGGTGTTTTACTTCCTGGAAATATGTGAAAGTTCATAGAAAAAAATGTAGCAGATAGTAGAGGTCAGCTATCTTAGACAAAAATAGGCATATTCCTGATAAGAAATGCTTTACGTCATAATAGAACTCATTTTCCTTGCCTCAGAAGCCACTTAATCCCTTTGCTGATCAGTTCTAGCAAAGACAAAGGAATGAAATAGACCTCCTAACATTTGTATTAACCTTAGAGACAGATTATATACACTATATAATGGAATATCAAGTAATTCAGTAATCCTTTTGTGCAGAAAAAAAAAATATGAAGACTGGAACTATTAAATAATAAGATCAAGGTTTTTTTAAAGTATATATAGACAGATAGATAGTGAAAGAGAGAGAGAAGTCTCTTCCAGTGTATGTTTTCCCACATTTAGGGAGGGTTTTGTATTTTGTCTCTTCTGTCGTCAAATCTCAGAAAATTCTAGGTTACCAGTATGATGAACATAAAGTGTCTTAGAAAGTCATAAGAAACTTCTGTGAGGGACTGTCTGGGGAGAAAGCAAGCAATATATCCTTTCCAGATTGAAACCCAGGTTGTAAGTTCTAGTTATTGAAGAAATCATCTGAAACTGAGATAAAGCCAAAGGTGCAAGTAAGAGATATTCTTCCTCTTGCATTTTGCTTTTTTCAGCTTTGGGCTGGGAAATAAACTTTTAAGTTATCCAAGAGAGTGGTAGGATTAGAAGATTGTTAGAAAATCATCAATGTATTCTTTCTTTTCCCCAAGAAAATAATTTTTTTTAACTTACTCCAGGTTACTGTGTAGGCAGATATGCTAAGGAACCTTCTCCATCGATACCCCCTTTTTAGAATGTGTGGAGTGGCCTTTGTCTGGTGAAATTCATATTGTTAGATACTCCTAGCCCATTGTTTTTTTTTTATTTCTTTTTTTTTTTTTTTTTTTTGAAAAAGATATTTGGAGTTTGTACTGTGGCCTGTTCAAATTAGTTTGGAGGAAAGATAATTGGAGGCAATGTGAGACTCGCACACCGCTAAGAATCAAAGTCTCTGCTAACCAGCCTGCTTTAGGGATGCTCTTTAAGGGGAATATGGCAGCATTTCCTTCTGATTCTTTGGTCATATCTGGCCATGGGCAGTACTGCCCACTACCGATTTTGCTGACTTTTAGCAGAGCTAGGTCTTTGGCAGGATGGCGACATTTTCCCATATCTCAGGTCTGTTTTACTACGTTGGCAATTTTGGATTCCAAATGTGATTATGGTTCAAAACACATAGCTTACCTTTCATTGTGACACTGAATTGTGGAAACGTCTAAAATAACCTGTAATTCCCAAAGACTAGACTTTAAAGGTTGCATTTTGTAGTTGGATATAATTCTCCCTCAAAGTCCAGCAGATGATTTTGAAACACTTTGGAGAGGCTTGCTTTGTCAAACCTTTCTAATTTCTATAATCAAGACTCCTTTTTTGTTCCTATGAATTACGTTCTTTCAGAGTGCTCCACAGAGATACCTCTTGAATTTATATCCTTTCCCAATATATAATTTCCAGAATGCCGCTAATTGAAAAATGGGATATGCTGCTATATATATACTGAGATTCAGCACATATGTGTTTGACTGCAGCTCTCTTTATCCATATCTTGATATTTTGCACACAGAATCTGTCTTTAATATACTTTAAAAAGCTAGGTATTTCATAGAATCATAGAATCATAGAATCATGATTCTATGATTCTATGAAATACCTATTTATATTTACATGACTTTATTTTACATTTCTGTTCTTTTTATATTTTTGCTTTCTTATGGCAGAGAATTCTATAATTTCAGGGGATTGTCTTCCCTTGAGATAACAGTCCATCACCTCCAACCGTAGATATAGCTCGATACATACACATTCTCATTCACATTAAAAAATTTAAAAAAAAAAAGAAAAAAAAAAGTATTTTTTTTGCCCAGTTTGCCCAGTATTTACTCACAAAACTCACAAAAGCCGAACGTGCTTAGCAGTTTTTTGGACCTTTCTTTTATTTTTTATTGTAGACAGGGAAATGGTGGGATAAAAATATCCACATACCACTAGATACAGAGAAGGTATTTTAGCATTTAATACTTAACACATTCAGAGGGCCCCAAGGTGACCATGAAGGAGATTTAATGCAGAACTTCACTAGTTTCAGTGACCGGTGTATTCTGGGCAAGCATCTAAAGGGCTGAAAAGAAAAATAAAGTTAAGATAGTAAAACATTCTGCCACATTTCTCCTTACTTTTGTTTTCTGAAAGTAGGAGTGTTTAAATCAGAGAGGTAATATATTGACTGGAGACACATTCCCACAGACTCTTGTTTCCAATTTTGGAGCCTTTAGTTTGACTCTTCCTTCCTTGCTGACGAAACCCATGAAGCAGAGTCAACACAGGAATACATCATTTTTCCTCAAATGCTTCTTAATGAGATCTTTCAACTCCAGCATGGCAAGCATTGGTCAAGGATTTTAAGCAGATATATAGTCATTATCCTAACTATTCCTGACCCAATTCATGGTGACAAACCTAACAAAATATAAATGCAGGTTGTGGCAAATGTTGTCTATACTATTTTTCTGACACAGATGTCCTTCTGATCATAAATCAAATGACCGTATATCTCTCCTACATCTGTAAGGACTTTTCCCTTGTTTCTCTTGTTGTGGTAACTTTTTCTCTGGGATGCCTCAATCTATTATACACAGAAGCAGGGATTGCCATTTGACAATAATTCTTGAAACAAAAGCAAAATTCAAGAAGTGCTTTGTGTAAAACTATAACTGGTCATAAAAATACAACTGACCATAATGCCATATCCATGTTCATTTTGAACTCAAGAAATCTCCTCTTTTTTAGAAAAAATGGAACATACAGTTATAATGAATAACTTTGATCTGTATTCTTGCATTAGTGGCTCAGTCTGTTATGATGGATCACTATTGCTCTTAGGTAGCCCTCTTTCCTTATACAAAGATTGACACACTGGTGCTATAGCGACAGTTCCCCCCCGCCACCCTGCTAGCTGGAGCAGAAACTCCTTCTTTAGTCCTATTTTTCTTGTTGGTGCTTATTTATTTATTCATTTACTTTTATTTATTTCATTTTTTTCAGGTTCCTAAGCTTATTCAAACACAAAATAAATGCCCAGGATACAAACAGGGGCAGGAGTGACCCTCTAGATTCCTAAATTAAGCATATGGATTTAGGAGGCAATTCACCAGTGAGTCAACACAGTAAACAGCATCTTATTAAGTACAGTTCTTGAGCATTAGTGTCTCATTCTGTCATAAACAATGTGCCACAAGATTGCAGTTATTGATCAAGACAGAACAATAGCATAGTATTTGGTCTTGTATCTTGCCCATGAAGCATTTTGTGTACAACTGTCCATGAACACGGTGAAAGATGATAAAACAACTTCCCCAGCCCAATAACAACTGGTAAATGGTATTTTCCTTATTGCAGACCATGAAGACCTTCCTGAAATGAGTGTGCAACATATTTGTCATGTCTGTACTGAAGTACATATATTTCTTCAAGAAAACACACAAGCATTCTTACCACCCACTGTATAAGGCACAGCATTAACGTTTTTTTTTGCTTCTGCACCTTTCATGAGAGCACTAACCATATCACAAAAACTGTAGTAAATGCTAATGTTTCTGTTGTAATGCTAAAGTTAATGTTTCTTTCACTCTCCTCTCCTTCTGTGTATAAATTCTGTCTTTCTTAAAAGACTGCTGTCACTGATGAACTGGGAAGGAATGCTGCTGCAGGAAACAAGTGAGAATCAATCAAGCAGCAGCAGGAAGAAATAACTAGCTATTTTAACAAAGGGAAATCATATTAAATATTATTACATATTACGTAAAATAAGTCAGTGGTAAATGTGGATTTTTTTTTCCAAATAATTAGTCATAAATGGAGAATCAGGATTTACACAGTGCTTTGCTCTATCTGGCTAACCTTTTGAGCATTTAAATGTGGAATTTGGTTGCCACAGATTCCCTCCTCCTTTCTTTAGAGTAGAGAAGGATGATCCTGCTCTAACAGATTGCTTCTGTTTTCATTCTTCAACTTTCTGTGCTTTGGTGCTTATTCTACGCAAGTTTTAGGAACGTCTGTTAGGATGCCACCCTGTGCCACATGCTCTAGGTGTCCTTGATGGAGCAGGGGTTTGGACCAGATGATGTCTTGGTCCCTTCCAACCTCAATCATTCTGTGAATCTGTGAATCTAAATATGACTCTAGAAGAATGTTGTACACCATTAATTCAAAAAAGAGTTGCTGAACCCTAATGATAATGATAGGTTAGAGCTAAACAGAAGGGTTCTACCTCCATCACAGAAGGCTTACAAGATTTAATGTATTTTTTATTTAATTACAGTGAGAATAATGCTGAATTAACCATAAATTAGCAAATTGGTACTTCATATTAGTAAACTGGTACTTCATTCTTATTCTCTTGCACAGTTTTGTCAGTAACTCCAGTCTCCTGTTTACAATTCCTAAACAGTAAATGTTTGTTAATTACAGTTCTAATTCCCTTCAATATTGCTTCTCTTCTTCCTTTTTTTTTTTTAATGCTAAGTATGCTAAAATGTTAAGTACACTAAGATCAATTTAATCAGCAAGAGAAAGATATCCATCAGTTTTTCATGTATTATATGTTTGTCCCCCTGACAGTCCATAATATCACCTTGGTGCTACCATACACCCAGCAATTTCAAAGAGATTCCAGTATGGAGAAAATTCAAGATGCAGTTAGGCAACATTACTTTTATGTCTATGTTCTCCTTTCATCTCTCTTTCTTCCCTGCATTTCTGAGTGGATTTTCTCTCACATTGTTTCTAGTGTTGCTGAGTGATACTTCCTCCATTGTCATTCTTTGATATTCTGTTGGCATGAATACTTTCTCATTACCAGCCACTCTTTCAGGTTGGTTGCCCATTTTCATAAGAAAATGGTACCTTACAGATAAGTAGTGCTGGTAAATATTAAGTGAAATTCTGGTTCATCCGAAAGGTTCAACTTTTTATCTGTTTCTTTGTCATCTAATCAAGACATGTTTGCTTTCTAACAAAGAGGTCCTTCTCTGGAGATCTTCCAAACCCACGTGGATGCCACCCTGTGTCATGTGCTCTGGGTGTCCCTGCTGGAGCAGGGGCTTGGACTATATGATCTCTAGAGGTCCCTTCCAATCTCAACCATCCTGTGATTCTGTGTGATTCTTAGATTTTGTAGCTTCTTTACAGAAGATCCTGAAAAAAAAAAAAAAACTGTATTGTCCATTCAAAAGAAGAGTCATTTCACGGAATAAATAAATACACAACTCTCATTAATGGTTATCCAGGAAGCTGTCACTTATTCTCTGTCCCTCAAGAGGCTTTGCCTGGAGAGCTCACACTCCTGCCCTTAGGAGGAGCAGAGCACAGGCACCAGCTCTCCGTTGGCCTAGTAACGTGTGTCAATAGCTTCTTGTGTTTTCTTCAATATGAAGAAGGCACACTGAGATTCTAGTTAATTATTTAATAAACTAGGAAGTAAATATCATACTTAAATACTGATTATGGCTTGTTTTTAGGTGAAACTTTCAAGGCTTTTAAAATGGCATAAATATACCAAGGTTATAGCATTCTAGCCTTTTGCACTGTAGTTACAGTATTTTCTGATATAGTTAGGGAAAATGATTTACTTTCAGTGTACTCTCTCTTAGTCATTCTTTCTTAAGATGTGCTTCCTTCTATGTTTCCATATTAACCTAGAGATTTTATTTTTTTAATTTGGTTTGGTGTGGGGGGGTTGTTTTGCTTTGCTTGTGTTTACTTCCATTGCAAGCATTTATGTAACATCAGATGGATGCAAAATTGATATAAAATATTTAAAGTATGCTATTGTTCTGCTCCCTTATGAATGAGCAATAAAAAAAAAAAAGATTGATAATTTCATTGTTGAATGATTTTATTACCAGATATAGGTAGTGTGTTGCAATGTTTCATGACTTTTGTATAAATCATTTCATATCTGTACCTCAACACACTGAATGTGCTTCATATAAAGGGATAAATTAGACTTTATTTATACAAGGCTGTCTTCCTAGTTACATATATGCTTCTGTAAGAAAATTTACGCAAGGCAGTACATTTGTTTAATATGCTTTCTTAATCCTAGCTAGATAACTGTTAGTCTGCATTCTGGATTTTTCTCAGTTATTATTGCAACTGAAGAGCAGGCAGGGTGTAGATTAAACAAACCAATGTTCTCCATACAAGAGCAGTATGATGACTGCGAAGTGGCCCCCAAAATGGGGATGTGATCTGAGACTAACTCCCCTCGATGAATTTCCCACCACCAGGTTTTGCTGAGCAGAGCTAGAGCAAGGTGAGACAGGATATTTCACCTACCAATAGGTAAAGGAAAAGGGTGGCTGTTGCCACCCTCCTGGGCGTACGTGCCCCTGCAGCAGGGCCAGGAAAGAGAGGTGGCAGCAGCTGGAAAAGAGTCTGAGCATGGAGCAGGGCGAGAGACGGGTACCCCCTGGTACTTGGAAACTCTGCATAGGTGCAGTGGGTTCATATGGCTGCTGCTATGATTTATTTTGCCCCCCGGATAAAACAAGGGAACAAACCCGAAATCTCCTGGGGCCTCCTGGTGGGAAGCAGGAGAACTTTCTGGAAGCCCCACAGTGCCAGGCAGGTCCACTGAACATCTCCTCTTTGCCCTGGCGCTGTAACGTTGCCAGCTGGAGCGTTTCCTTCCTCATCTTGCAAAAATTGCTGCATGTGTGCACACGTAGATACGTGCATGGGTCATAGTCATGCACCTAGGGAAACCTGCTTTCATTTCAGTGCCTTTAAAGGATGAAAAACTGCCTATCTATCGTGTGGCAAGTGTTACCATTCCACTATGCTTTTGATATTTCTTTCTTTCTTTGTGTTATTTTAATTGCTTCTACTGAAAGAAAACAACAGATGCCCTAAGGAATTTCAATGCTATCACTTCAGTCGCTGTTCTGATGAGAAATAGCCTTCACAAATGTCTGTGGTTTAGAGGTGAACTATCTACTATGTTATATAATACATATGATATTACATATACTGTATAATATGTATATCATATACTATTTTTTTAAGTTTATTTTTATTTTTTTCTCGATGTTACCTAAAAACAATCTATCACACAGCAGTTCTGGGTACTACATGATAGTAAATATATATATATTTAACCTAGTGATATTTGTTTGACTAATTCTTACCCTACATATCTCTTTTAGTTAAATGCACTTATATTTTTCAGATAATATTTTAGTGAACTGTTTTTGTGCCAGTATGAATACTATTTTCCTTTATTTTGTGAAATGAAAATAGACAACCTATTTAAATGAGCTCTTGAAATCTGACCAAATGTTCCAGATGTGCTAGCATGAACACTAGAGTTTCTCTGCGATCCATGTCAGAAATGCAGCTGTCAACACTAAAACACACCTGCCACCAGTTTCCTGTCAGCAAATTATTTTTTCTGTTTTATTAGGAAGTGCAGTAAATTGCCAGAACAAAGCTTTGGTCTCACATTGAAACTTATGTCACATCCTAAATTCACAACAGGCAATTCAACAAGTCTAAAGAAGTTTTAAAAGAAATAACTTCCAATCTGAGGAGTCACTTGCTAAAATCTTCTGCTTCAGAATAGTAATGTGGATGTCTGCAGTGTTGTTCCATGCTACAAAACAAAAACTGGACAGTCCACCTATGTGAAAGGGCTTTGGGCATGAGCCCTTGGGGAAAGAATATGCAAACAAAGATGACCTTTCCCTTTGCCACATATAGTTTGGCTAGCAAAAGAAAATCATGGGCCTTCATCTTGATCACTGGAAGATGCTTAAATTAGGATAAATACACGTAGCGAACATGTTTATATAAAGGTAGAATGGCAGGGAAATACATGAATTGCAAAATGAATCCCAGAACTAAGGCATTGACTCCCTAGATACTCTCTCTCAGTCTGAGTCTTGTATAAATGACTGCTTCTGTGTTGGACTCTCATCTGATCCCCTCTAATTCAGTCTCTGAACCATGTTACAGAATTTTATGTTACCTGAGATTCTGAGGAGAAGCTGCGATATAGCACATTTTATACAGGATCACAAGTTGTAAGGCTCGAACTGTGTTCTCCCAAATGACCTTTATCTGCTATACCACCTTGCTGGAGGCTTTATGGTTTTGAACTCCATTTGTCAGGTATATAAAATTGCACAATCAACCACCTGATGCTTTTATCTCCTAAAACAAATTGGCATTTGACAATATTTTTTTTTTCCCTGGAACTGTTTTTTTTTCTTATGAAATAACATTTAAAGGTATGTAATAAGTGCATATTGAGATCCCATTTTGAAAAAAACTACCTTGTGACTGAATGTGATTGAATGTTGGCATAAGTACTAAAAAATGTCTGGGTTTTCTTTTTAGACCTCTTTTGTTAGGTGTTTATCACTTTCCCTTATCATACTTTTCTGTTCCTGCTTTCTGCTGGCTTACCACAGAGTTAGTGAATTATGGGAGTGAAGTACTTTTTGTGCTAGTATGTGAACAGAAATATGGACCAAGAAGGAACTGACTGGAAGAATATTCCATGGAGTGCTTACATGTCTAATTTGCAGACAGCTAAGCACCTGTCCTTTGAGGTATCACTATCTTGATTTACATGATTCTGTGTAGGAACTCCTCATACTCTTTAGTAGTATTACTGATTGTAGGCGAATACTAGAGTATTGTAGACGGTTACAGTTTCTTCAGTTATGATTAATCCTGGAAAAGAAGGAGAACCCTGAAATTTGGCCTCCCGAAAACGCTGAAGGATTTTCCATCTACACCTTTAAAATCCTGTCGATAAATATTTTAAAATGATACCTTTTTTTTTTTTTTTTTTTTTAACTGATTATGCTAACTTGGTCCCTAAAAAAGTGTTACCCAAACTTATGAATACCTCAGATTGAGAAAAAGATTTTTTGTGGCATATTTCGTGGTTTTCAGTAAAGACACTTAAAGGCCACACCTAAATATAATCTAAAGAGTTGAGAGAGTAATGGGAGCCTCTCTTGCGATTCTGGTCCTCCAACTGGTCAGAAGGATTCCTTTCAGCAGTTTGCCTCTTCTTCAGCAGAGAGGACAAAATGGGCCTTGAAATCTAGCTTCAGAGGTAGAGGGCACAAATGGAGCTCTTTTTCTGACTAATACCAAATGAAATGGTATTAGTCAGAAAACTAATACTCTTGACTCTGAAAACATTCAATGTTGAGATAAGAATAAAGTCACATGGGAAAGACATAAAGTCTGAGACTTTCATCAATGCATGTTTTCATGTTGTACAGTTCAGTGTGGTCCAGACAGATTAAGAGGCTCAAGGAAGATCAGTTTAAGGGAAATTTTTGGTAGAACTGCTGCTATAGGAACACTTCCAGCAGTTGCGTTCCACAACAACAAACAACATAGACAAAAAAAGAAAAAAAAAAAAAAGGCAGCTGGAATCCATGTGGTCAACACAGATGAGTTAATCTTCAATTGCATTTCTCCTTTTTGTGTATCTGAGTAGACTGGCAGTGTGTCAAAACACACATGGACATCGTTTAGGTATTGCAAATATTTCCTTTCCCCAGAACACAGGATCTTTGCTTGAACTTACCATATAAAGTAACTAAACACATATAGGAGATACATTTTTTTTTTTTAATTCTTTTAAAATAAATGTGTCGGTTCTCCCTAAATTATATTTGCTTTCATAGGTATTTATACATATGCAGTCACATATCTATTATAAATGCTATGGCTACTTTCAAATATGTGCAGGTATGTATGTATTAATTTTCTAAGTAAATATTAAGTTTCACTTTGGGAAGAAAGAGGAACAATATATAGGTAATAAAGCAAGAACAGTATAAAACAGTGTCTTTGAAGGTTTTTCCCAATGTTCTCAGTTCATTCTCTGATATGATTTTGAGCAAAAAACTTTATATAATGTCAGGTAGATAGAACAATAGTGAAGATAAATTTCTTCAGAGAACAGATTAAACTAGTATTTAACAAATTTGGAGCACCTTATAGTACAGGGCACAGAATGTGATGCTTCTATGATAACAGTTGTCCCAAGACTATAGATAAAAAAGACTATAGAAGAAAATAGACAATTTGAAAATATTATTTAAGAAGTGGCAGTCTTTATTCATATATATACAACTTGCATCTAAAATGTTGGGGCAAAGTAATCTATCAAGCAAATTTTACAGTATCTTCATGCCCAGAATGGTGAATTTACATACCCAAAAATATTTAAGGGAAGGACATGATAATATTAAATTACCACAAATTATTAGATCCAGATTTCTAAACATGTCATGCATTGCCAGCTACAGCAATTTTGTTCCTGTTCCTTAAAATTAAGTATAATATGTTAGAAAATGTTTTCAGAGAGAAAAATGCACAGTACCAATGTGTTAATTAAATGTGTTTTTATAATATTCAGTTTTTCTATAGCTTGTGTTATTTTACACTAAATAGCAAACTTAGCTATTAAGCACAAAAACTACTTATTAACAATTTGCTTTTTATTTGCCTGTAAATAAACATCGTACCAGTTGTTTTGCTCTTTAGGAAATGCTAATATTACACAAGAGTACATAACCATAAACTTTAAAATATTTGCATCTCTATCCGCATTACAGTAATCTGAATTAATAATTGTCTTCCTCTCCTGTAGCATGTTAATTCCATATTTATATTTTCTTATGTAGTTTTGTTGGGATATAGGCCATATGTTCCATTTTTCAATGGTTCAAGACATGATTGATCAAGTAGTGGCAGGCTGACTCACGTGAGTACACAGAGGACAGTATTTTGATATGTAGCCAATCCGCTGAAACAGCTTTTTGAAGAAAAATGTCTTCAAGGGAACCAAAGGAAGTAGAAGTTACTGTGAAAAAATAGAAGAAAAAAAAAGATCATTCTTTGTACTTAATAGTTGTCCAAGAGACAAATTGCCAGAAAACTTGCTGCCTGCCTAAAGGGAAATGTTACTTTGAAAATTTTTAACAGCTTTATGTGGTTATTACTGTAAATGCTATCTAAAATAGCAATATCAGCTTTTTTGTTCCCTGAAGTAGAGTACTCTACTCTTTTGCAAATAACAATCTAAAAACTTAATGCTGCAGGTTAGTGTGTTGAGACACCAGTGAAAGAGAAAGAAAATACTTAAAAACAGAGACTGATTACTTGCCAGTATGGCTTTAGAAAACCTGCTGAGACTATTATTCTTGCTGCCGAAAGGGCTAAATGCACCGGGATTCATCCTAACTCTTTCCAGCTCTTCTCTTAATAATGGTAGGTAGGACCATTACCACGGAAAAACAGAAAATTTCCCCACTAAAAAGTATGTTCATCACTGCACAGTGAGAAATCTCATTTTGATAGCAAACCTTCCCTTATTCTCCTGCAAATAGCTCCTCAAATGAGCAAGTGCACCCTGCCTGACAAACACACACCTGACATTTAGCAGCCTGAAAAATAGCCCGGTCTCTTTCCCACCCTTTCTGCTCTCTCTTGCCTTGACTGCCACCCAAATAGACAAAGGTACCCACCAGACTTTTTTTTCCTGACTACAAGCAAGTTTTAATTGAAATTCAGACTGTTGGGTTTGCACAGGGCATCATCAGATTAGGAGCTGAATAAGAAGTGTCTTTTGGTTGTGACTCTGATGTGTCGCTGCCCCTGTGTAATTGGCACCGAGCACAGGTGGCCCTTGGCATGGAGCAATTCCAAAACAGACGGATGGATGGATGGATGGATGGATGGATGGATGGATGGATGGATGGATAAATGGCACCAGGAGCACGGGAGACACGTCAGGGTAGCTCTGCCTCCCTGACATTTAGTGAAAAAATCAGCCAAAAGGATTCATCCTTGCTCAAGGCATCTAAAGGGTTTGGAGACGGCGGGAGCATTTCTCATTAATAAATGATTCTTCATGTGTTTGCTCATCATTCCTTCTGTCAGGAAAACTCTCTGCAAGATGAGTCATTGTTGGGTGTTTTGCATGCGCAGGAGGTACGAGATCTGAGAGATGCTCATATCTTATGCTCCCATTTTAGATTCAAAGTGGGTACATTTATTTAAATTGCAGCTTCTTTGAGCTAGAATTAGTATAATTGTTTTAATATGTGAAGTTACATTTTGTTTTGTTCCCATATGTCCTATTTTTACAGAAAATGGATTGGATTATTTTTGTGCTTCTGCTGTCCCTTATCATGAGGGTTATCTTGGACCTATGATGCCAATCTAAATATCACCCACTTGCTTTAATTTCTGTCTAATCTTCACAGCTCCCCACCCTAATTCTCTCTATCACAAAATAACTGTCATATTCTCCACCGGCCGTGAGAGAGGGAAGACATCCTGTCATTTTCTACATTTCGTCTCAGTCAAAATTAAAGCATGTGGGAAGTCAATAATTTTACAGCTGCACAGCAATCTGATGTCAATAGCGGGTTTTCTCTCCCCAGTCATTTGCCTCTCTTGCTGGAGTTTTTCCATAAAATGAGTTTTTCTTTCTTGTCTCAAGAGCTTCAGATATGTTCATATTTGGGATAGAAAAAGCATAGATTATATCTTTTTTTCCTTCCATTTTCTGTTTCACTCTAAGATATTTTTAAAATCAAGCAAAAATACCAATTATAATAAGACCTAAGTGATCACATTTCAAATTTGAACTCTCCAATTTGATTCTTAAGCTTTGCTGTTGCAATGTAACATTACTTGACAAATGAGCTAGCACAGTAAATCTAGAATAAAAAGGCATGAAATATCCATGGATTTATCATGGATAGCATGTATGATTACTAATAAGCATGTACTTAATATCCGTGATGTTTATATCTATACCAATCACTTGTGCTATGCATGACAATTCACAAACGTTTTCAGCTTAATTCTCATTTCAAGAAGAAAGTGATCAAAGAAATATTTATACTGGCATAGGGAGTGCTCATTTTAAGTATTTATGTTGGAGTAATTTGACTGCTTAGTAGAGATAATAGAAAAAATAACAAAATTTTTAAAAACAAAAAAACAAGGATTTACAACACATTTCAGATTATATAGATTTTTGGGTTGTGTGAACCTAAAATTTACTAGTTTTAACAATTTTGTGTGTGTGTGTGTGTCTTATTCCACACCACCAATGCTTGATTTATTCTTCCATAGATAAACGCACTCTTGTGAGTCCTATGCATAATATCTTTCTTCACTAAATGTAGTTTTTCCCTAAGTCTGTATATATTTTTTAAAATTTGAGTCTTCTTTCTTTATTCATACAAAGACAATATTTTTTTCAAATTCCTTTTCCTTTGATGATTTTGCTATTGAAAATCAAATTTCATCAGAAAATGGTGCTTTTCTAGCCAATGAATGAATAGTCCAATTATTTTTTTCAGATATGTTATTTGCTTCATTTTTATTGAAAAAAAAAATTGGGTTTCTTCTTGCTTTCTTTTTAGCCATATTATCACTATAATTAAGTAGCTCTGAATTTATGAAGAAAATAGTGCATAACAATATTTTGTATAATTTGTCAACCTTTAGAGGCTAGGCATTACTCATCTATGAAAATCACTTTTAATTAAAACTTCCGCTTGTCAAGGAAGTGAAATTGAAGGTTAGGACTTGAATGTTTACAAAAAGATTGTTTCTCCTTTAATTTTTACATCTGAGTAGGAGGTAAAGTGGCTCTAGAATACAAGTTTATATATGAGTAAATATAAGTAAAAATTGTATTTAAATTTTTATTCTTAAAGTTATAACTAGTTGTAGAATATCTGAGAATTTGAAAATACTGGATGCCACTGTAAGGGTATCATTTTAATTTAGGCTGCTCACATTTTACTAAATAAATTTTGTTCACCCCACCTGGACACTTTCAAAGCACAAAAGAGCTCATATTGTCAATGAATGTGCTAAGACAGATAATGTCATTAATACTGCAAAGGATTTGCAAGTGTGTATGAGTCAATGGAAATTGAATCAGGGGTGACAAATTGCGTTGAAATAAATCTTGTTTTAAAAATGTATCTTTTCTGTCTGAAGGTCATGTACATGCTGTCAGTTGCTCAGAACTCTTTAAGTAGTTATTAGATCAAAGAGGGAAGAAGATAATGCTGCAATGCTGTAATACATCTAAAAACAGAATAAAGCACTGTGGGAAGAGAGTAACAGAAAATATACATCTGCAGCAGAACAGAAACAATTTGAATCCTTGTGTGTTTGCATTCTTGCTAATTGAAAAGGAGACTATAAAGGAATCCAGAGGCTATAATTGAAATGCATTTGCTTGCTTGGAGCTGGTAAAAGGGAGAACAGACAAACAAGACTAATAGCTTGTTTGTATTAGGGAGTGTTTTTTTGTTTTGGTTTGTTTTAATTTCCTTCGCATTTTAAATGTCTTTTCTTTATGTTTAACATCTCTGTATCAATTTCTCAAACATTCTAAAAATGACATTACAATTAAAATAGTTCTGAGCTTCTAAATGAATAATATATAAAATATTAAATGGCTCTGTCTTGAAGAACTTCTGAGTTATCCACTTATTGCTAGTAAATATGGAGGTATTTCATTTTTTTTTATTCTCCTACAGTCTTCTGTGCCTGCAGGGAAGTAATAAAGTTTAGAAAAAAAGGACTGAAGGGGATATTATAGAGAAAGTCTGTGGATTTGCCTTGTTCTGATTGTTGTATTCTAGCATATGTGAAACCTCCTAGAAGAAGACACTCAGAGTCATGGAGGTCAGCAGGTACCTGTGGAGGTCCAGGAGTCACCTGGACAGGTTGCCTTGGATCCTGCCCAGGTGACTTTGGATATCTCCAAGCTCCGTAACCTCTCTGGATAACCTGTGCTCAGCCACTTTCACAGGAAAGAAGTTTTCCTCATGTTCCAGTAGAACTACCTGTGTTTCAGTTTGTGACCATTGCCTCTCATCCCACCACTGGGCACCACTGAGAAGAGTCCAGCTCCCTCCCTTGACAACCACCCTGTAGACGTTTATTCATTTTGGTGAGATCCCTCTCTGTCTTTCTCAAGCTTGGAACCAGCTCCATCAGTCTGTCCTCTTATGTGAGATCCTCTAGTCCCTTCATCATCTTAATGGCCCTTTTCTGGACTTCCTGCAGTAGCTTCATGTCTCCCTTGTACTGGGGAGTCCAGATATAGCACTCCGGCTGTATTTGCCCATCATGTGGTTTTTTTTTGTTTGTTTTGTTTTTTTTTTTTCATATTTTACTGTCTGATTATTGTTAAATAGGTGATCGTAGAACCAATACAAAGAACTGCCTCACTTAGAATATAGAATTTTTTTAACACCAAATGTGAAATAAAGTTTCATTAACATTTAGTTCTAAAATGAAATGCTCTGAATTTACTGTAAATGTTTAACCCTTAAACATCTCATAAATAAAAATAAAAAAAAAAGCTGATGATAGAAGTTTTAAGTCCTCAAGAAACTCTTCCTTCTCCCAGAAATTAATGATATTAAAGTCCATGCATTGCTTTGGCTGAATGTTTTTAGCATAATGGCTTTCAGCAGAGACTGGTTCTATAAATTTAATAAGACTCCATGTAGATGGAATCATATGATTTTCCAGATCCAAGTTGGTACTGAATATGACGCCTGAATTGCCCATGTCAACAGTCCCTTGTGTTCCAAGCCAGAGAAGTGGGTCAACTCCTTTCTCGCTTTTCTATGTTTTTTTTCTTAACAATGTCTGTCTAGTTAGGGTTACAAATCATCATTTCATTCTGGTTGTAAAAATGTCTGATGCAATAACCAGAGCAACTAGAGAGAGAGTACTTTAAAAGCTAAGTCAAAGATCAAGTTCTCAATAACAAAGGGGAACAAACTGTAATAAGTCCGATCAGGCTAACAGCATGACACGATGGAGTATAAATTTAAGTGACAAGTAAGTTCATAAAAGATTTTACTGCTAAATGTGAACTCATCTTTGATTATGAAAGAAATACTTGATTATGAAAGAAACAGACCAAACTTAAGAGATTTTAACTTTCAACAACACTGAGGACAGTTACACTCCCTGATTGTCTTTTATGTCCTTCAGTAGGATGCTTGAACACACTTTGGAGAACATATCATCTGCATTTTTTAACATAAATGAAAGGTGTTTAATTCATAAGTTTGGTTTTTTAGAAATATTTAATTTTCTGACTAGAATTATTCCCTCAAAACATTTCTGAGAAAAATGCACAGAATAAAAAAAAAAAATTAGACCAAATTTTTGTTTTTTGAAAAATTGCAGGCAAATGCTTTTATGATTTATAATGGGAAGGATTTGTAATCGTAAAAATGGTCAGCATTGACAAATTCAGAGCACATAATGAAAGTCATTTCATATCAATTAGATCAGCTGCAGGGAAGGCAACTGTTCTGCATGAGCATAGGTGGCAAACTCAGCTCCTTATATTCCAGTAACCACTATTTTCCAATAAACCAGAGGAAAAACTTCCTGATGATATCACAGAAACAGAGCAAAGTCTAGCCTGGAAGGTGCATCTAGAATTCATTAGGTCTGTAAAAAGCAGTTTACCCTTAGGTTATCCTGTGCCCTGTCAAGCTGCTTCTTGAACCTTTCCAGCAAGGAATATTCCACTTCTCTGTGCAACCTATTCCAATACTTGATTGTTCTCCCCAGGAGAACTTATTTTCTTATATCTATGGCCCCTTCGCTATGTGTCATTCTGCAGAGTGCCTACATCTTCTCTGTAACTACCTTCTAGATACTGAAAGACTGTAATTAGATTTTCCCCACATATCTCATCTTTCCCAGGATGAGCAAACCCTAAGTCTCCTTTTTCCTTTAAGTCTCCTTAAACTCCTCTTCTCCAGGCTGAACAAGCCCTAAGTTCTCCAAACCACTCAGCACACTCATAACTCTCCATGAACGGTCTCAGATCTTTCCGTGTTTCTCTTGATCTGTAGGACCAGAGTTGCAGACAATATTCCAGCTGCAACCTAACAAGCTGTTATTGGATTGGAGCGTAAGTCATATGAGGAGATGCTGGTTGAGCTGGGGCTGTTTATCTGAGGAGCCACGAGAGAAAATACATTAAAGAGGGATGTTATAATGTGAATTAATACTGGGGTGGGGAGTGAGGAAAGTAAAGAAGATGGAGCTAGGTTTCTTCAGTGGTGACCGAAGACAGGACAAAGGACAACTGGCACAAACTGAAACATATAAAATTCCAGTTAAATATGACAGAAGCTTTTCCTTAGTGTGGGTGGTCAAACACTGAAATAAGTTTTCAAGAGAAGATGTGAAGTCCACCTGGACAAGACAGGACCATGTAACTGGCCCTACTTGAGCAGAGGTGTTGAACTAAATGAACTCCAGAGGTTTCTTCAAATCTCAACCATTCTGTGACTCTGTGAAATACTGAGTAGACAGGCACAGCCTTGAAGCTGTGAAAGCAACTTGTGTCCTGGGCCATGCATCCTAAGAAACAAGTTTCTTTCACAGATTCAAGGCTTGCTGCACAGGTGAGCTTGTTGTCCCCCAGGACAGGACAGTACTTTCCAGCAGAGTTGCTCCTTCACCAGCCAGACTTCAGTCTCTGCTGCTGCTTAGTGTTGGGTTATTCCATTCCTGTTGCAGAACTCAACTTTTATCTTTATTAAACATCATACTGTCCTCCTGCTTGTTAAGTCTCTGTGTGATGTCTGATATTTGACATCATCCATTAACTTGGAAAAGGTACAGTAAATCCCCTCAACTAAACTCTTTGCAAGGAAACTGAGCAGTAAGTAACCTGAACACAGTACTAGACCCTGAGGAAATGTGTGTGTGTCTGGCAGTCAGAACAACTTTGAGACATTAACGTCTTAGAGCTCAGCCATTTAATCAGTTCTCCACCCACCTTGCATTACATCTCTCCAGTATATTTCCAACTTGCCATCAGGATGCTGCAGGAAGCTGGGTCAAACATCTTTCTAAAATCAAAATAGGTGCTGCACTGGCCTTCCCTCATCCACTTAGCTGGTTGCGATAAATCTCTTGGAAAACACTTGATAAACCTATGTTAGCTTTTTCAAATCAATTTCTCTTTCGTGAGCTTGGAAACATTTTCCATGAGGGCCATAATCTTCCCAAAGAATTGAACTGAAATATCAGTATAGGTGTTATAGAGTTTATACTATTTGGGGCCTTTAGGAGAAAATTAGACATATCTTTGAAAGAATGAAGTCATTTGGATTTATTGGGGTCATAGGCAGTGCCATTACTTGGCATCCTTTTTGAACCTAAAATTATACCTTTAAAGACTAATAACTTACATATAGGACCAGGGCAGTTGTACTGCAGAGATTACTATTAAACAAAAAAAATCTTGTATCTTGCTATTAAAATCTCTTACTCATTTCTTCAAGTTTGTTTAGCTTCTTCTATATATGTTCTATATAGACCTGAGACCTTAACCAACATTTTAGAAGACAGCATCTGCTTGCATATTTTCATGATAACTCTGCATATTATTTCTCCTAGTGATTCAATTTTTCATGCCTACACAACAGTAAAGATGTTTGATGTCATACAGAACAATATTACTTGGTAGAAAAACTTTACTGGAGATATGATCACTGGCACTGGAAAATATTTATCGAAGGCACAATTAAAATGTTTTCAATACCTTTAAGCTTTCATCTTGTCTAAACTATCCACTTCTCTCATCCAGAAATTAACACTTCATTCTCACAACTCATCCCTTCCATCTGTCTTTTTCTGGTGCTGAATGATGTTCACATCAGTTGAATGCCATGTTGTATCTAGGAATAGGTTTCTGGGTTTTACATTCTCTGTTCATAATGCTAGTAATGAAATAAACAGTTGGAGCAGCAAGGAATAACAATATCAAACCAATTTCCCTAGTGACTTAATATTTTATGTTCAATGGTTTTGACCTTCTGTAAATCCAAAGGTCTGTCTATGTTTAAAAAGAGCAATCTGTTCAAAACCAGGGCCTTACAACAGTCCACACTAAATGAAAGGTATTGCAAATGTTTGGATGCACTGAAAGATAGCCCATTTGTCTTAGAACATACTGTATTAAAAAGATATTCATGACTTAAACAGGTCCTAAAAATTCTGTCTCTTTTTATGGGCATATATGCAGTATCGCTTGTTACAGGTTTCAGAAGCAATATAATTAACAATTTGCATTAGCACAGACTGAGTAAGCAACTGAGTATGATCACTCAAACTATAGCTGTATTTAATATGAATGCACATTCAATCCTTTCTACAAGAAATGTATTGTAATTTCATGCTGTAAGATTTCTCAATATAGAGAATTGATCATTAAATTTCCATTTTTAAAAGAGAAATATAAGAAAGATACAGTCAGATTTATAGTAATTTATCATTTCATATGACCTGGACTGTGTCAACAGACTTAAAAAATAGAAATCTAACCAGAGGATATAAAAACTATTTGTTAGGCTTACAAAACAAAGTTGTATAATATTCCTTAAAGATTTATCATATTTTCTGGTATTATTTTTGTACTACAATGTAGACTTCTATACAGCATTCTATTAACTTTTCAAAACTCCAGTTTTGATTCTAAAAAAGAACACACACATATTGCATGTGTACGATACTCTGGTTGTGCTGCAAACTTTTCTACAAAAATAACTTTCTTTAAAACAGAACTCCAATGAATCTACTCTCTAGTAGTTCCAATTTCAAAAGATTCTGCAACTAACTGAAATACTGTAATAGCTGCAAAACTGAGCTCTGGTTAGTAAAGTTATTTTTCCCTAAGTTGCTGCCAAGTGATGAGCAGCTTTAGGGATTTACCTGTGTAGAGTTTCCTAAATAAAACATGTAATTTTATGTTCGAGTCTGGCTTATGTTGTTTAATAACAACAATTTTTAAACTGTATTTTTAAAGAATCCAGACTGAGGTACGTTGTTGTCTTTCCTGGGAAGGTGACACTGGGGTACAAATTTCTGTATACTGGTCCCCACCCAGTGGAGTTATATTACTTACCTTTAAAGTTGCCTAAGGTTCACAGGGTATCTGGGGATCCTGGTAATTAAAATGTCTTTGCCTATTTCAGCATTTCTCTTCAGTTGCTTTGAAAATCCAGACAGTTTTGCTCTGTACACTAAGTTGGTGTTGCTAATTTTAGGATGCTTTAGTGATTTTATAAGAATAAATATATACTATTTAATATTCAGAGTTAGCCTGCCAGAGGGAACAATGGACGTGATTGAAAATCTTCCACCAGTAATGAAGGCTTATTTTCACTTAGCCTTTTTTCTGTATCATTCTTCTGTAAACCAACATTGAATCCATGGTTTCATTTTTCTTCAGTGTACTTTTCTCTACTGAAAGTACTGTTTTTTGATTGTGAGATTCTGAGCTTGACAGCAGTTGCCTGGCAACTTAGTAAGCAGTATTTGTGTTAGCATCTAAGAAGACTGAACTTGCCTCTTTCCCTTTTTCTTCAGGTAAATATTTTGGGTTCGGTGTTTGTTTTTTTTTTAAACATTATTGTTGCTGTTCTGCAGTATTTTATGATATTTTAGCCTTAGCCTTATTAATATTCTCTCATCCCTGCAACAGAGGGTTTGCATTAGGCTTTATCTTTCTTTCCTTTTTTTTTTTTCCTCCAAAATACTTCCATATTTGTCTATGTGGCATTTCAGAACTTCAGTAAAAGTTTTAGAAATGCTTCTGCATTCTGCATATTCTTCAACACACATATGTGTATTTCAAACTGTGTGTTGGGAGAGTGGGAGTAAAAGAGTGAACCATTCTGAATCAAAACAATAATGTACAGCTACTCTTCTGTCATAAATATATTGATATCACTTTTTTTTTGTTAATTTTAATTCACAGGTAGTGGTTACTGACATTAGAATTCCATGCTCCTGTCTAGAATAGGATATAACTTTACAATAGTACAGACATGGTCTGACAGAAATCTACCATTTAGCCTCATCTTTTTTTATAGATATATATATTTTTAACTTTTTGTCAGAGCCATTTCAAACGTGAAATTGGAGTCACCTGTTTGGAGATGTTGCCTAGAAGGGTTAAGTTTTGGTGGGTCTTCCCAGCTCTTAAAATCCTGAGAGCTGCTGGTTCGTGTGGAGGGCACATTGATGAATCCTAGATGATGTATCAAAATGCATTTCACATATATAGAATTGATTCATGGCATGGGAGAAAACAAAGGTCCTAAAGAGCATTTTTGGTATGCCAAAAGTTTTAATTTGAAGTGTGATATTTCAAATTTATTCCGTGACAATTTTGAATTGCTATGATTAACTACTTTGTCCCTCAATCTACTTCATCTTGTGATTTTCCAATTCCGTGCTGCAATTCTTTTTTCTGCTGCTGCTGGTACAACTATTCTTCCCTGGAATATGCTTTGAGACTTCTGGAGAAAAAAGGCTCTTTTTTATATACATTGTTTGGGGAATTTAACTCTTATGATTGGCTGATTGAAAGCAGTTTCTTGGATAGTTTTGGGGACATATGTTACTAGACCCACTGAATAAAAGTTGTGAATCATTATTTCCCCTGAGTTTGACCTGGCCAAATATATACGTATGTATATATAGCCCTCTGTGTATATTTTAAGCTAGCCAGCAGTCTGCAAACAATATTTGTAGAAAACTGTTCACCGTCAAGTCATACTAACAGAATTTTGCCAATATATCAAAACTTAGCTTTTCTGATTAATACAAAATTTAAGAAAATCACATCTATTCTCATTAAATAAACTAAGAGCCTCTATTTGTCTCAAATAATGTAATGCTGTAAATAGTTCTGACATTTACATTTGGTCTTTTGTTCTATCTCTCTGTTTTCCTCTCTCTGCTCTCACTGTGTCCCACAGTGAGGTAACCCAAGAGTCATTTATATACAGTTGTGACGACTCAGAAAAGTACAGAAACCTTAGAACATACTTTCACCTCTCTGAACTGAGAAAATTGTTCTTTAACCTCTTTGTTTGTGTGGGGCTTTGTTTGTCTGTTTTATTTTTTTTGAGTGTTTATTTTGAGGTTTTCTACTATGAAAGTTGTTATTGAACCTTTTTGTTAACAGACAATCTAGCTATAGCTGATAAATGTATATAATAGTAGATTTTCATCTATGCATGTGCTAACAGAAGTTACATGGATGTGATTTACAAATACAGAAGCTTATATTTATTTTGTTAAAGATAGGTGTTTTATTAACTCATAAGTAAAAACAATATTAGACCAATTTATGGTATAGGTTTTTTCAATTAAGGGGATAAACATACATCAATATATGCTTACATTTTTTATGCTATTGATGTCATATAGAGAAAAATTTTGGTACTATGTGGGACTTTACCCTCACATCAAGACTGGTGAAGACAGCTTCAGAAGAAGTTGTGCTCTCTTTCTTCCTCAGTTGCTCTGTCTCACTTTCTCACTGAGACTGTGTGTCATAGCTTGTGTCATTTGGTGTTGAGGAGCTAGAAAAATATTACAAGCTGCTAGAAGCATTTAAATTCCTACTAGACACCATGTTCAGGATGGTAACATATGGGCTAATTCTAACAAACATGCTACAGTTTTGACACTTTTGAACTAGGCACATATATATTTACATTAGCTTAAGCTCTTGAATATGTACACAATTCTTTGCTTATTTATTCTTGATCCATCAACTTTTTTTTTTTTTTTTTCAGACATAATTAGTTTCCCTGCCACGTATACTATAACTTCCCTGGAGTAATCTTCAGTGTCAGTAAACACAAAAGAGTAAAAGGAAAATTATACCTCGGATTCTTAAACATAAACTACTGGGGTAACCAGTCTTGTGTGTTTCTTTCTTTCTTTTATTTTTTTCTTTTTTTTTTTTTCTTGGAATCACAATTCCCTGGTTACTTTGGGAATTTGAGGCACATAGAGAACATGCAGGTGATATTATAGATCATTTCTGAAGAGAAGAGCTCTTTGCTGGGACTAAAGTTTAATGTTGTCATGAGCCCTAGAATTGTGGGAAAGGTATTGCCCTGGACAGGAGAATGTCAGTGAAGTATAATAGCATCCCGACATTAGGACATATTTAATCCAGAAGTGGACATATCCGTACTCTTCCTGTGTGCTTTCACACAACAGCAGGGAGCTGAGGAGGCATGAATTTGGTCTGGACTGGGAGGGGAGAGGGTGGCTACTCAGTTTCCCTGCTGTGAGCACAGAGGATGACTCTCCTCCATGACCTTTTCTCAGTTGTCTTCAGTTGGTAGCCTAGTGAAAGACTAGAGTTGGGAACATAGTGAATTGAAGAGAAAGAAAAGAGCAACGGAACAGGGAATAGTTTATTAAATAGCAATAAAAACAATTTCTTAATTTCACAGCTAAAGATATGTATTACAATTTCATAGCACAGGGAAAAATAGCATGATACAGAAGAAGTCTAGCATTGACTGATGCAGGGAAGACATGAAGATGGGAGGTCCGTATAGAGAAAGAAGGGCAAGAGAAGAGATTGAGAGGAAAATAACTGTGTGAGTGATTAAATAAATAAAGACCGAACCAGGATAGAGAACAAAAGCAAAACAAACCAGAGATGGAAATCAGTGTGGAAAAAGCCTTATATATTTTGTATATCTTCTTATCTAAAACACGGTATATATTATTTTCTAAATAGTAATTTAGCATCTTCTGGAATTTGTGAATCCTATTTATTTTCCTTTATCTGCTGCAGAATATTCTTTAAGATTTTTTTTTTCCCCCCAGCTTAACCATGGAAGTAAAAGATTAAAAGGGAAGACTTTGGGGAAAGGCAGGAGAATCATGTGACAACCTTTTCAAAATACAGGTTAGAATAGTTTGAGAAGTATATGGAGAAAAGGGGTAGGAAAAAGAAAATCAGATAAAAGAGAAGGTGGAAAGAAGACAAAAATAAATAAATAGTGATGTTATGATTAAGTACAGAAAGATAAAGGCAAAAATAAAGCAAAAAGGGGAAATGGCAGGTTGTGTGCAAGAAAAACAAAAGTTGAAAATGTTGAAAAAAACACATCTACTATGACAGAACTAGAAGTTATGATATGGTAGCCCAGAATACAAGAGTATTATAAAACTTTGGACTTTGTTTTCCTGTTCGGAAACTCTGTCTTGATTCAGTGGCAGATCTGTCTACCTTTATTTTTGTTTATAAGCAAAATCAACAATGCCATTAAGCCTGAGAAGCAAAATTGAATTTCACACTTAGGAAAAGCAAGGGTGGTGGACAAGGAATGTTGTTTTGCTTATGTTTTTGAGACATTTTAATACTGCGAGGTTGACTTTTGTTGAACATTGTTTGCATGGTTACATTCCCATTCTGTAATGTTGTTTAAAATCCACTGTAATTTATTTCCACTCAGCATGTTTTCTGATTGCAATTATCTCTTTATTCTTATCTTTAACTGCAAATCTTAATGACAGTTGTGATTAGGAGTCTGTTGTTTATTGATTCTGTTGATATGTGCATAGCAAGTTATTTATGTACTTAATTTAAATTAATTTTATTTGCAGGGTTGAAGCAGCTGTTGTGAAGTTGTGATTTTGTTTCTTTCTTCCCCTCGTACAGACTAGGCAATGAAGTGTCACTTACGTTAGGCTTTTTTTCCAAAAGTTTTTGTTTTCTTTGTCTATATGTTTCTGATCAGAGTTGCATGAGAAATGAGTTCAATAGCTAGCATGAGTACATCTTATGTGACTTATGGTTCTCTATCTCCCTGTGGATTCCTGCTCTATTTTGTTACTGCTTTCTGGCTCTGTTCATATGTATACATTTTATATATTTTCAAACACTGATTCTCAGCGACACATCACAACTTCCCAGATATACTGGCTCCATGGGTGTGAATTTGTACATACCAAAATATATTTTTTCTTCCCTGTTCTCTTTTCTGTATTCCTTTCTGGAAAAAAAAATATTTCTTAATTTTTCTAATGAGAATCAAAGGTACCTAACTCTATGCCCATGCTCTTAAAACTTGCAAGAGATACTGGAATTTGCAGTTCTGTATGCCAAGTCTTTTGTCCTGCCTCATATACCAAGTCCCTTTTGGTTACCTAGGTGAAGAAAAAGAGATTTAAATAATGGTATAGGCATAATCCACAGGAATAGGAGAATTAACTATGCAAAGACTGTTTTTATGTGGTATTCTGGGACCATTAAAGCCTTTACATTCCCCACTTACAATTGACCAGTCTGAGAATAATGATAACCACACTGTCAAATTAAAATTTTGAGGCAGGATAATGACTTTTTTTTAATGGAGTGTTATTTATTAGATATCATTATGGATTTATTTCTCTGCAATTTATAATGAAGTTTTCTGGTCTTATTGACAGATATGAAAAAAATTCAGCAATTTCTTTATATGCCTGTCCTGTATTCTGGAAATGACAATATGTTTTAGGAGATGTTTTCTTTGTCACTGAACTGCAAGATGAAAGCATGAATGCAGGACCAAATATGTTGAATTTATGGTACTAAGACTCTGAGACTTATATTTCTTATCAGTAGATGTCACAACACTTTGTTTTATATTGTTGGAGTTCCTAGTTGAATATGTTTCACTACATATCTTGAGAAGGCTTTAGCCGTTCACTTTATTACTGTGTAATGGGAAATAAATCAGGGACACAGTGTCTTGTTCTTTTAGATGGTGATAGGGTCAGTCTGCTATATAGGATCATTAATTTGAAGTCATAATGAGCTATTCTGTAGGCAGCTCACTTTCCATCAGAAAAGATCTTTATTTCTGTTCTATTATTTCATATTTGATAGTTTTTTTGTTGTTCTTTTGTTTTGTTCATTTTGCTTGATGCTGTCATTAAAAATGGAAAGTCTATTTTTATTCTCACTCCTATAGACCTCTGAAAGTGACTGATATGAATGCATAGTTATGGATGTTATGTTTAGAGTCATCATTGTCATATTTGTCCAAAGTCTGGAAGTATAATTTCTTGCAAATAGAATGAACTTGCATATGATTTCATCTCAGCTAGAAGAAATGAACACAAACTAGCCACTTTTTGAAATGACTGCATAGAATGAGAACCTTTCATATCAGGGAATAAGAGCTTTCCTTGATTATTTAAGATCTTCATATGTGCTTTCCTTCCATACTTCCCCAGATCTCCATGCAGCCTGTTGCTAAGCTGCACAAATCGGTAATTACTAGAATTTAAACTGAATCATGTATGTTCGTGATAGCGTGCGATTTCACTTGGTTCATTATGGATATCCCAAAAAGTCTTCACAAAAAGATATGAAGAGAAGGGAAGTGGTGCCTCTGGGAATTTCTGGTGAGCGATTGTAATCTGCTCTGGAATTGAAGGTCCTGGGAAAGATGAAATGATGGAGATGGAAAAGGAAAATCAATCAAAGATCTCTATTTTTTTGTTTTAGAAATTCAATAGAAATATATCAACCCTATAGTTTGAATGTCATGATCTAGATCTCTTTTCTTCAAGTAAGGAGAAGGAAAAATCTTGCATGTACACTATCTCCTCCCCTGTACTCTCCTCTCCTTACCCAACCTGACAATCACAAACAGCTCTAATAAGCCACAAATACGCAAGTATTGTGTGGGGAACAAAGAGTTTGAAAGATGATCTTAGCTAGTGGAGTCTTGGATCTTAAAAGAGTTTAGAGAAAATCACACACTACAACCAAACTTTGTACTGCCAGGGAATTCTCAGGTCAAATGCCCTCCTGCTCCCATTTATTCCTGAGCTGTGATTACTGTAGGAGCGGCATCATCTGTGTCAGTTACGTGTGCTTCAGCTGCTCGGACAATGGGATTCTCTGTCGAGTCATCTTATCTAACTGTCAGAAGCTGTACCATTCTGTGGAAGGTCTGCTACCAGTGTCACTAGTATTGTTTCCCTAAAATAGCCTTCTGAACGGCTATTGAATGAAGCGTGAAGGAGCAAGGCAGACTTTGTCAGTGTTGGTGCAATGCCCTGTTTAAATAGCTGTGAAAATATACTTTTTTTTTTAATATAATAATGCCTTACTTTTAGCTTCTGCTTTCTACATTTACTAGTCAAACTGAGTAATTTGTCAGGACGTATAGGGATTATTTTGAATTTAAGATATGGCAGAAAAGTGAGTGGTTGACAGGTTTATTTGTTTCAACTTGTTGGAGAAGTATTTTCCCATTGCTTGCTACTCAAAAGCTATGCAAATATAAATTAATATTCAAAGAAGCAACATAATATTAATGTACAGTGCCCTCCTAACTATTTATTGCTACAGTACAACTTGTAGTTAATATGAATCTGTTTTCATTGTAGTTTATTAGCAATCAACAATTACTATTTGGATCTAGTGTTTACAAACCATAATGCATCATTCTCTTATCTTTTATTTATGAGACAATGTCAAATGAAAGAAGCAAATCATGCATTTATATTTGGTTGGAAGAGCTCTGCACTCTAGAGCATATTAACTTTGCCATGAAGTGGCAGTGTTCAGTGTTCTGCTCCGACTCTCATGTACAGCTAATCTGCTTTAATCTCACGTCAGAGGAGAAAGTAGTCTCTTTAGTGGAGTCTCACATGGAGGCAACTGTGATGTTAAAAATAGTTGGAGAAAAACTCAGATCCATTAAAGTCAATGGGAGATTTGCAATTTACTTCTGAGAAGCCACATTTTCATCCCCTTTGTTCACTATGTTCAGTTGACACCTGTGTTTAGCAAAAAGGAAGCAGAAGAGAATGTATTCCTTCTGTTCATGCTTCTCTCAAGGGAAATAATTCTTACTACATGAAAAATGTTTGAAATGGAACTTTGTAGATCCTGCTGCTCCTATTTTTATAGCTGTCAGCTTCAAGCAAAATATTTTAAGAATGGAAAAATTGTACTATCATATTATCATTGATGTGATTACAACTGTGAGTATAAAATTAGCATTTTGCTTCTGTATTCTTTAAATTGCTACAATTACAGTTGCATATAACTCTAATTGTATTTTTATTAGATTATCAGATCCCTATTGTGCTATTTTGAAGTGATATGAATTTACAGTAAAACTCCATTGTTCAATTGAACAGTACTGAAAAAGATTATATGAACTTTGAAGATGATATGCATTTATAGTAAAACTCCATTGTTCAGTTGAACAATACTGAAAAACAACACAAACAAAAGTGTCTCAAAGAAACCATGTGTAATATTAAAAACAGATGTTGAGGTATTTTTACTAGTAGATGCTATATTTTTCTTCTGATTTAGTACTTCATTATGATATTAGTAAATTGTCCTTACTTTTTATTATTGAGAAATATAAGTTATTTAATTTCAATTATCTTTCATATAGAGGGCTTTCACTGCCAAAAGAAAATTTTAGTAAATGCTAGTATTACTTTTTTAACATTAACTTACAATTAGTATTAATTAACTAATGCTTAATTGACTACATTAAAGTGCGTTTTAGTATTAAATTATTACTTAGTATTAAAATTTTACTAAATTTCAGCATTAATAGCTCTTTCAAAACTGAAAAATATTCTATATGCTAAATTATTTTTGTAATCTCTGAAAAAAAATTCTAGAATAAGGCAAAATCTGTTTTTATCTATTTCTGCATGAGAAATGAATTTAATTCCTGCCTGTTTTATGTGTAATGTATGGTCAATTGGCTAAACATTTATAGGCAATACAGTCAATAGCCTCAACAACTTTCAATACATTTTCCAGGTTAGTTTGAGTTCATTAAAGCAGGATCAAATCTGCCTAAGACACTCACTAACAATCGTAATGCATGATATAACAGTGTCTAAAAATGGTAAAATCAGTTTATTTTCATTGAAGAAAAGGTTTCAGGCATAAAAATCACAATTGAGCTGTATGCACTACTTTATTATGGGAAAAAAAAAAAAAAAAAACTGGCCTGGGACTGGTTTTCTGAAATTTAAAGTCCAAGGAATCTGGGAATGAGGTGGCTTTATAGATTTAAACTATTCGAGTTTTCAGTTTGGTGATATATCCCTGTATATTGAGTTAATTTTTTGCATATCTATCATGATTAAGAATCTCCTGAATTCTCTAACTTTCTCTTCTAACATCCCTCTGAGAAAAGGATAGAAAAATTGCCTGCTTGAGTCACACCTTGCATAAAACACAAGTGCCACAGTGCGTAAGGCACGGAGAGATGTGACCTCTAGTTTACCAAATCCTTTGACTTTCTGGAGCTGTGCTCTGATGAAAGAGAGTGGCTTCCCAGTCGGCAGACATTATAACTCTAGGTTGTATCAGTAATGTCACAAGGGCACAGTGCTTGTCATGTGAAATTACTAGTGACAGTTGATGGGAAACATAATGTGGTGAAATGATTAAAAGCACACCTGTGATCATATTATCAATAAAAATTAAAATGGCCTGTCTCAACTGACTCTCTCTGCTGTCATGTACTGTGCACAATTTCCATGGTAATGAAGCATTTATGCTGCTTATGCTAGTCTTAGATAATGTGTTCCCCTCAGGTGTATGGTTTTTATCATCACCCATTCTACTGTATGAATGCTGACGTTGTAGATGATTGCAGATGTGCCATAGTGCTTGGTTCTTGCAAATGCTCTCCCTATCCCTTTCTCTACATAGGTATTTATAGCTCTGCCACAAAACCACTGAATGTTGCATATGTCAGTATATTGAAACTTCCCTTGAAAAGATTTAGCAGATGAATTGATGCAGCAGAGGGCTGGCATATAAATTTTACCTAATATTATGCATTTATATGTAAATAATCTATATATAGAATGTATTCTTTAAACTGCATGCATTTTCAGCGTTCCTTCCCAGACTGTTCTGGAGAAGCCAGTAAAAATACTGAATTCTTTAAATATCCAAAGCTGTATGATATATATATTTTCTATCTAAATGATGTTGATAAAAGCATATTTCGCCTTGGTTTATTCAATGGTTCCTTTCCCTTCCTTCCCCTAGAGGCCTCAAATCAGTTAAAAATGTCACCGTGTTTAATGCTGAAAAGATAAGTAGAGAAAAAATCACCGTACTTGCAAAGACAGACAGCCCAGTAGTCTTAAAGACTGTCACTGAATGAAACATGTTGAATAGGTTTTCCATGTGATAGGTTCATATTTCTTTTAGGATGGTCTCGAGTTATGCTGTAAGGTTTGAGAAAAAGAGTCCTACTTAGATTTTTCATTTCTAAATATTATTTTCTTGGCCCTCTGAGCCTCTCTGCTCTAGAGGCAATCCACCTCTTGCAAAACAGATTTGTTAGTTACTTTTATATTTTGTTTTGAAATCTTTCTTAAATGAATTAAGCCATAAAAGTGATAATAGTTTAGAATAAGTATTTCTGGCCAAAATACATTTCACTAACATTCCCTTAAAGTACTTTTTCTTTTTTTTTTTCCTTAACTTTTCTTTCTGATTTACAGATGTCAAGTAGTTCCATAGGAAAATATTATAGCCTTCAAATATGAGAGTTTTATAAGACTGTAAACTCCATGTTACTGTTAAAGTACTTTATATAATTAATAATCTTTTTCTGAACCAGAAGTCATATATTTGAAATGAGTGTGTACTATCCAGTACTGTAAATTACAGTATTGTGGAAGTATTATAAAGTATATTATATGTGGAAGCTAAGAGGTTATTAATTTCTAAAGGTGGAAGTGCACCTAAAAGCAAAGAATGATGGCACGGTCACCAGCAAAAATACACTCACTGAACCACAGAAATTGAATAATTTGTTCTCTGTAGTTATAAAACTACAAAGAATTAATAATACTTTATAAAATGATACACAAAATCACACAGTTATGATTATTACATTTTTCAGAAAAACTGAATGATGTTGGCTCAGCCTAATTATATTAACATTTCATGGGGATATTTATAATGCCATTGAACCTCATCTTCTGACTTAAATATGTATATCCATCAGACTCACAACTTTTTTATCATAGACCTTGTGTTGAACTTCTGGGCTCCAGTTTAGAGAAATGCCAAAGTTCAATTGTCTTAGAACAGGTTTGAGAAAGTCAGTTATGGTCAACAACCAAAACCTAATTAATGAAGAAAGTAAAAATTAATAGAAAGAGAAAATAGGGTGATGTTTGCAAGGCATGTTCATGAAATAGATTAAGACCTATGTTCACCTGAGGCCACATGGAACTATAATAAACATTATAACTATTATTAAATTAGTATGGCCAGAGAACAGGCAAATAATAATAAAAGGTACTTTGATGGTTCATTTGAATCAGTGGGAATGCCTTTCTTTCAGAAGTGTGCCCACTAGAGATTGAAAATAAGATATACATTTATTTAATCAGAAAAAAAGTTCATCTTCTTCAGAGATTGAGGTTTGATGTCCAATCTCAGTCAGGTCTGGGACTTGTTTTAAGGAGATACAAGACTCTTCTTTATTTAAGATTTTGTTAGTTTTCCTTATTTCTCATAGTATATTCCTCTGAAATCAAGCTCTAATTGATGTCAAATTTAATCCACTTTTTTTTTTGTGCATCCAGTACTTGTATATTTTTCCATTATGTAGAAAATACTAAAATAGCAATATCTTTACTGCATTCTCTCTTGATTTTGCTTCTAACCTAGAAAACATTTAAGTAGGTTAAAAGTTACAGATATAGCACCACATCCATTGATCTTATTGAAAAAAATGTTTTTTGTGCATTTTCTGATGCTTTCTGAACATAGAGATACTTATTGTTTCACAGAATCAGGGTTGTAATTTGTCTTGGATTCAGATGACAAATTACCTACTGCTATTTAAAATTTATTTCAGCAGATTTATTTATTTATTTATTCATTTCTTGGTACAATTTAATAGATAAAACTACGCTTTTAAGCTTATTCTTCTAATTTCATTGTCATCAGGGTAGGGAAAAATGGTGTTCCTTTATTAGCCTATTCTGAACTTATTAATAAGCTTTTGAAGTGACCATATTTGTATTTGCATTAATTAAATTGTTTATACATGTAGTTTATGCTTTCAACACGATTCCAGCCACTGATTTGGCCACCCAATTGCTGGGTGGCCAAATCGACTAAACAAGTAAGATCTATGCATCTGAATGCTTTCTGGCTATGTCCCGTTGGGATAGTTGGGAGAAGGCACTGATTCTTAGACTTTCTGTCAAAACTTATCCTGAAAAAAGCAGTAAGTCCGATAGGCAACTTCACTAGAGGACCTCATAGAGAGAAATGGTGATAAACGGGGCTGAGTCTTGTTGGAGGCCAGTGGTGTCCTGCAGGAGTCAGTACTGGTCCCAGTGCTGTTCAACTTGTTCATCAGTGACTTGGACAAGGGCACAGAGCGCACCCTCAACAAGTTTGCAGATGACACCAAACTGGGAGGAGCAGCTGACACTCCCGAGGGCTGCACTGCCGTTCAGAGAGACCTGGAGAGGATGGAGAGTTGGGCAGAGGGGAATGTCATGAGGGTCAACAAGGACAAGGGCAGGGTTCTGCACCTGGGGAGGGATAACTCCAGGCACCAGGACAGATTAGGGGTTGACCTGCTGGAAAGAAGCTCCGCAGAGAGGGATTTGGGAGTCCTGGTTTACAACAGGTTAACCATGAGGCAGCAATGTGCCCTTGTGGCCAAGAAGGCCAGTGAGATACCGGCCTGCATCAGGAGAAGCGTTGTCAGCAGGTCAAGGCAGGGGATCCTGCCCCTCTGCTCAGCTCTGATGAGGCCGTATCTGGAGTATTGGGGGCAGGTCTGGGCTTCACAGGACAAGGAGTACATTGAGCTTCTAGAGAGGGTCCAGCGTAGAGCCATGAAGATGATTAAGGGACTACAGCATTTGTTGCATGAGGAAGGACTAAGCGAGCTGGGGCTGTTTAGTCTGGAGAAAAGAAGACTGAGAGGAGATTTGATCAACATGCTCAAATATCTGAGGGGTGATTATAGGGAAGATGCGGCCAAGGTCTTCTCCGTGGTGGCTCGTGACAGGGTGAGGGGTAATAGATCTAAGTTCTGCCTCCATATGAGGAAGAACTTCTTTACTGTGAGGGTGACAGAGCCCTGGCACAGGCTGCCCAGAGAGGCTGTGGAGT
>JAWLRI010000157.1:4434500-4454535 GCA_034781795.1 Crypturellus tataupa
GGCCAACCAAATGAGCCCCATTTGGAGATATACACTTCTGTGTAACACAACAGTTATTATGGGGGTGGGTGGCTCATCAAATTATGGCCTAAAATTTGGATGGTTTCCTTGCTTTAGCTTAGCTCAGCTAAGGGAGAGCTCATCTAAGCTACAAAGGGAGGGTTTACCATCACCATTTAGACAGCTGTCTTCTGCACTCTTTTTCAGATGAGTACATACATGAAAAATGAATACATTGTGAAAAATTTCATTCTTGATCCATAAACATAGTTGGAAAGTTTTATTTCTATTTCTGCTTTACCAGAAAATGGATCTGTTCTCCTTGTTTTGGAATGGAGTTCTGTAGCTCTGGTTGTGTTTATATATTCCAAGCACGTTCAAGAATTGCACTACTGTGAGTACTTCAGAGTTCCCAGAAACATTTTTTTTTTTCATTAATAATTGTTGTGATTTTTTTGACTCTGTTTGCAGCTATTGGAGATCTGCGTATTTTAAATAGCACTTCTTTTTTATTTTAGGATAGACTTAAACGCTTTTTTTTTTTACAGTACAATAGTGGTCAGTGAGCAAAGCTGTATAATAGCTAGAGAAGATTCATTTTTCTGAAAACGTCTGACATTCACAAATCACCTGTTTCTTTGACTTCTATAGTCTATAGAGAAAAAAATCTGAGCAGCAAAATTAAAGAGTTTCAAAGATGGACATCTCTGAAGTGCCTAGTTATCCGTTTTTCCATTAACAGTAGCACATTCTGTTATTGCAGTTTTTGATTTACAACCTCAAATAGGCTTTGAAAAATATAATAGAACATCTTTAATTAAATCCCCAAAACTCACATTCAGGGATAAATAATAATCCATCAGCTATTTCATTCTCTAACAGTACCCAGGAGAACTTGACAGTCTTAATCACTTCAGCCATTTATACCTTCATTTTCAGCTTTGCTTCTGTTGAGCCATTTAGTGGGGTTTATCTAAATTACAGTATCTTTTTTTTATCACACGTCGTAGCTGTAACACAGAAACTAATTTCAGGTGCAAAAAGGAATATCTCCAAAGCACAGACATCAGTGGCATAGGCACGTTAGAATGAAAAGTTACCTGTCACTGGCTGATATTTGTCTCTGTAATAAGCTGAAACATTTAGGAGCTGTGGGTTTTGTGCAGTTAGGAGCCACAAGCAGAGGCACAGCAGAATCTGAAACATCCTTGAGCGCATGCAATTTCCTGCATTTTACTTACAGCACAGAGCAGCTGTGGGGTATAGAAACAGTTGTATTAATGCAAAAAAAGTTTTGAGCTATGTCACGTAACTGCTAGAGGTTTATGAAAAGTCATATTAAATATACACTTCTGAAACACTTTTATTAACACTATTCTGATTTCTTTTGCCTATTTTTTTGGTAAAATAACATTTAATTATGTTTAGTGCTTTACCTTTGGTACCATATGTAGTTCTTTTAATATATATTCTTTATGTGAAATAGCATGTGATATGATCTAGCATCATCAGACTACTTTCTGATGTACCAGTATATCCAAGTGAAACGAAAACCAAAGAAACCAAAAAAAAAAAAGCTTTTTTTCTTTTCACTTCACAGTGAAAACAATGCTGTTGCATCATTCATTGTGAATTTTTTTACTTAATTTTAACCTACCTTTTTTAATACCATATCTTCTTGATGCTGAGCATAGACAACTGCAAATGTATAGTGGTACCTACTTGAACCTTCTCATATTGATATCATACACTCTGCATTTCCTCCTAATATTTTTTTCAGATTCTTCTAAGGCTGTTGAATACCTTTCTTGGGGTGTAGATTTGTAGCTGAAAAGGAGTGAGGATTCAGCAGTATAACAATAAAACAATAGGTTTTGTCCCATTTTCCAGAATAGACAGTTCAGAAACAGCTTATCAGTGACAAATTCATTAATCACGACAGACAGTTGCAGACATTTTGAGGTTAGAATTTCACCATCTATAAGCACCTGCAATGACATATGCATGAAGAACTGTGCATTGCTCATAACACAGACTCGAAGCTTTTACCGTAGGCTCTTCCACCAGTTAATTTTGAGGTAGTGTCTGAAATACAGTGGCCAGAGTGGCAGGACTCTGCACCGGGTGCAGGCAGGAAGGAAGCTGTGCTGCGCATAGCCCAGGCATGTGTGTTGGGTCCAGCCAAGCAGTGTGCGTGAACAAGGAGGGAAGACTGCAGGAAAAGCATAAAAATGATGTCTAAAATACCTGATATACACTTGTTAGTCCATATTTAATTACATGGCCATGCAGGAGGGCGTGAAAAGTGTTAACTGGTGTTTTGACCTCAAGTTAATGGGAAACTGAAACATTAGATCAGATGTTTCTCTAAGAATAGCTTTATATATGAAGACAAGGAAAGCAAGATACTAATTTCACAGAGGATGTTGCAAGCATGGCTTTGCTCTTCTGTTCAATACTTGAAGCTGCATTGCTACAACAAGAGGCTGATCTCTAATAGGGGGCAGGAGGAAAGGTGGCTGACACTCACACTCTGTAGCACTGTGGGATCTTGTCATGGGCAAGGTCTTGTGGAGCAAGACAGGTAAACACTGCTCCGTCGGTGAGCTGTTCCTCTCCTCCTTCGCTGTCTGATGTGCTGCTTGGATGGGTAAAGATAACATGTTGGAAATGGTGATGTCCAAAGGACGTGCAGGGGATAGGAGGTGAGGGCTAATAATAAACCAAGCATGGGGAAGGAATCAAAGGAGTAGGAAATCCTGCCCATGTAAAACTACACATGGGCCCTATGCTGCAAACACATAGGATACCCTTCGTGCAAGTATTCTTCTTGTTTACCAAAATAAAAATGAATAATGAGTGTGTTATAGTACTCCCCAAAGAATATAGTTTTTTCGGCCAAGTACTTCATAAGATCTCAAATTGATTATTTTTTTTCATTTTGAAATTATATGATCCATCTATTAATTATGCACAGTCTAAATATAAACATTTTTAAAATTCATTTTTCTCTTTGATGGGTTATGAGTCGGAAATATCACCATGAGTGTACAAATGCATTTATACTGTCAGTCCCTTTACCTTGAACCACAGTTCACTGGTGTAAGTGTAAATTTCATATCTATTCATATAGTCTTCTGATAGATCTTATATGAAGGTAAGCATTCAAATTCTGTCTCCTGTATGACAAATAGTGTTACAAGAGAAGTTAAGTACATTATAAGATATATTTTTTACAGTAGTTGCGATGAATCGAAACTGAAGATTACAGGACTGATAAGCACCATATATTAACCAAACTTCTTTAAAAGGACATTTCTTGGAGGGAAACTGATCTACCAATAATGAAACAGGTTGCAGTTAACACCCTGTGCTATTATCCTATATTTTTAGTAACTCCTATTTGAGATAAATGCCCTTTTATTTTGAGTGTGTGTGTGTGTGTATATATATATATATATATAAAATAAACACATTAATTTTTTTTTTTTTTTTTTGGTAAGCCACTCACAGTTCTAAAAAGAATAGAGAAAAACATGAAACAAAATCAGGCTGTTCCTAGTGTGGCATTAGCGTAATCCAGGAGTAATTACATAAAACCAGTGAAAGCAAAACCAGGCCAACTACTTCAGATCCTCAATTGCTCAATTTTATTTTGTGATTAAAGAAGTATTTATAAAAAGTGCTTTAGGAAATACAAGAATTGCAATATGTAAACCATCAAGTTCTATATGGGAAGAGGCAGGTGTTGGTGTATTTTCCTAGTACTTAAATATTTAGCACAGTCATTAAATTTTACATTGTACATATGCATACATTTCCAGCCAAGCAAATTCATGCAATAGAAATTTCAGCACTTGTCCCACACACTCAGATCTGGAGAATCTGCCCCTTGTTGGTAATGAATGAACAAGTGAATGAGCAAAGAGCAACATAAGCATGGCTGCTGCATCTAAATCAAATGAGCTTCAGGAAAAAATAAACAAATGGAGATGCAAGTGTTGCTGTTCCCTGCTGACTTTTTATATCATCACCTCCCCCTTTGGAGCACATTTTGAAATCTTACATTAATGCATTATCAGATGGTTTCTCTTTTCACAAGATATTCTTTAAGGCTTCATAATTCTTATAAAAAAAATGAAAAAGGTTGGAAGATGAATGCAGAATTATGTATAAGACAATTCAGCAGATTTAGCATCTCTGAGTTCAATGTATTCGTACTTGTATCTAACAAAGGATGATTTAAAACCATGGTAATTAAAAGCACATCTTTTATGAGTGTGATTCAGTAATGCACTTCACGCAGGAAGTTCTCAGTGATTGAGAATCTGTAGTTTCGCAGCTCTCAAGAATACTGTAGGTTTCATCCATAGGCAGATTTGCATTACTCCAGCAAGGATATGAATGCTTTTCCCTCTTGCCCATTTCTGTCTGCAGCCAAATCCCTTAGCAGCTGCTAGAAATGAGGAACCCTTGCTTTGCTCCCACCAGAGCCAGCCAGCATCCCTTCATAGCCCTGTCAGTTTCCCAACTTGCCAAGGCTGTGCCAAGCACTGTCAGAGCCAGTGGCACCTCACGTCCTGCAGCTCCAGAGAGACTGTTTAAATAAAAATATACTTTATACACACAAAAAAAGTCCTTTTCCATGGACTGAAAAGAACTACCAAGAGTGATGCCCAGAGAAAACATCAATAACTTAAGGATAAAAATACCTATGTTTTTCACCTGCTTTCTAGCACTGATAAGAAATTTAAGAATGACAATCTTTTCCTGAGGGGACAGAGACAATCTAGATACTTGTCCAGGTAGTTGGTTTTGAATCAATACATACTTTTTTGTTTGTTTGTTTGTTTGTTTGTTTGTTTGTTTGTTTGTTGTTGTTGTTGTTTTTCACTTTGACCCACCTGGATGCCACCCTCACATGCTCTTGGTGTCCCTGCTTAAGCTGGGGGGTTGGACTAGATGATCTATAGAGGTCCCTTCCAACCTCAGCCATTCTGTGATTCTGTGATTGATCTAAATCTCTCTGTAGGAAGTTATTAAATGTTTAACTACTGACAGTAGTTACTGACAGTAATAAAATGGATATTCCCTTTATATTATGAATTTTAAATTTGATTTAAGATTTTGTGTGAGTTTTCTGTATAAATCTGTATATCCAAATCTGTACACAAATCTGTCATTAACCATCCACTTAACTGTAAAATGTCCTTGAATATACTAACATTCATTTGGGAATTGTTTGAGAAATATCTTTTTAAAGATTTTCCTAGTTTTGGTGGTGATAGTTGTTACTGCCATTAAATGGGTGTATTACAGTTATTGGCAATTTGCTATTCAATAATACAATTTATGAAGTTGAAAAGGCAAGCCACTGGCTTCAGTCTTAGCATGAATAGTTAACAATCAGGTTTGCAATAGAACTAGGTCTATGTAATCTTAGTTGTACTCTTTTCAATATGCTGCCAAAGGAAATATAAAGATCAAACATATTGATCTTCTGTTTTTCTGCAGGTTTAAAGCAGATTTCTAGGGTATGTGATAGGAATTTCATGCATAACACCTATCAATGCAAACCCAAAAACACACTTAATACTTTTTGACCTTTAGGCAGAGCCATGGGATCACACATTCGGTTTTATTTTAACTTCATAGAGTACAATATAAGATTCACAGGTCATCAAATTTTCAAATTACACTATTCATTTCAAGCTGAACATAAGCTTCCACAAGCTTAACTGTCAGCCTGCAAGTCATAATAGCATTATTACAGTCTTCTTTTGACATTAAATTCTTCTTTTGACATTAAAATTCAGTTGAAATTCTATTTTTCTCTCAAGAGTTCTGTTTATTTTGTTTGTTTGTTTGTTTGTTTTTCTGTTTATTTGGTCCTGCTTTTATAGGATTAACAGAAATAAATGACCCTTTTTTTTTTTTTTCTGTAACACTAATGTAACCCTACCAAGCAAATGGTTTTCCTGCCTCAGATTGGCTTTCCTGAGGAAAGAGATATCAGTATCTCTCACAGTTCTTTCCTCAGTGATAATTTCCTCTGTCATGAGGAAAGGCAGCTATACAGAGTGCACAAGGCTGTAAAATGCCAAGCCTCTCCCAGGGAATGTCAGTCATCTCATCACCTTCTCCTTGCTTCTGTAGATAGTTCCAATGTCATTCAGGATCAACTATCACTCTTCTAACTCCAACTGAAATTTTGTATTAAACAGCCAGGATTTATGTCTTAATGCACTGCTACCTGGTGTTACATTGCCCATGAAAAAAAGTGCCTGTGGTGACGTGTGCCCTGAAGGTAGAAAAGGCAGCAATGCACAAGCAGCAGCAGCAGAGAGGCAGAGAAGTCAGAATTGCTGAATCTACTCCTGAGCTGGGCTGCTCTGTCATTAAGGCCTGCTGTGACTTCAAAGAAACATAATGTTCAGGAAAAAAAAATGCTATTCTGTCATGTGGGACACAAGGACAACTATACATGTGTTTAAACCTCTGGTCATTTACCAGCCTATTTTCGAGATGAAAAAGAAAACTGAGGTCTAAACAAACACTATGTTGTGTAATAAAATATAGGATTCTTTTATAATTCTTCACAACTTTTTACATGTCTTCAGAAACATTATCAAAATTCCATCTGCATCTATGACAACAAGAACAAGGTCCTGAATTCCTCGCCCTCAAAAAAATAAATAAATAAAATAAAATAAATAGTAATAATATAAACAAAAAATCCAGGAAAGAAATAAATCTGTAAGAAAAGAAAGGAAAAAATATCAATCATATATGGGTGACCTAACATGATGACAGCACTTAATGTGCAGTCCCAATCGTCTAGTCAGCCATATACTGTGAGACAACACAACCCAGACATGCCAGGGTCCATCCAGCTCAAGCAGCTGTGCCGTACAGCTTCCAGACCCTAGTCCGAACAGCCTCTAAATACAGACTTCACTGTGCTCCTGTCAGTCTCGACCACGCTGCATAAAACAATGTATCTGGCACACTATGGTAGGAAGAAGTAAATGCAAAGGGAGATGCTGACTAATATTCTCCTGGACATCAGTAAGCGATGGTCATCAGCACACATCTGTAAAGGTGGAGAACAAGGGAGGAAACAGTATAGAATCCAAGTGCTCGTCATTAATATCTACAAACAATTTGCATTTCTTTTAGTTTAAGAAAAGACACAGACTTGCTGAATCAATAAATCAAGTAAAAAGTTTAAATGTACTTAACTGTGTGCACTGGGGAGGCTTTCTCAAGAACGCATCAGGCTCACTCTTCCCTTAATGAATCAGATTTTCTAATCAGTCTAATTGGTTAGGATCCTAATCATAAATCAGATTTTCTAATCTAGGAAACTAGTATAGAACTAAAAACACAGATCATTATATATATATATATATATATATATATATCTTGCTTATCGGTCCCATATCTGGGTCAGAAAAATCTCACATATCTGACTTTGAAACTTTAAATTGACATTTGCTTGATTCTTTCTTCCTCTTCCTCTCATTGCAGTTTGCATAGGTCAACAAAAAGAAAGTTTTGATCAGTATAAGAAACTCTCTAGGTTTTACACAAATTTGCTGTTGTCATGGAAAATTGAGATTGATTTTTACATAATGAAAAATTATGGATTGATTCAGTAAACATCAATACCAATCTGAGTCCAGAAAGGATCAGACTTCACGAATAAATCTTGTGATTTTACAGAGCAATTAACAATGTGTTTATATCTCCTACCAACATTTCTTAGAGAGGAAGGAATATGGTTTCTTTCAGCGCCATTACATGAAGCAATGAGTGAAAGCAGTAGCCCTTTTAATAGCTGTCAACATTTCAATTCTACCACCATTCAAAAATTTCAAAAGTTAACTGCAACATTTTTGGGAACTGGAATGAATATTTTTGTATCATTATTTTATCTTTCTCATAACGAATCAAACTGTCAAAAAATGACTAGTATTTTAAAGGAACTTCTGTTTAAGGATTTATGGATAGATGCATTGCTTCATTGCAGTTAGAAATAACAAAAGGCCAATGATATGCAAACCTGGACACCTCTGTTTTTTCATATTCAACTTGAAATTATGGGATTATTTTTGAAAAGAAGTTATTGATAGTATTAAGCATTTTCAAATTAAGTCTTTCATATTAAAGAATTAAGAAATGTGTGTAGATTTTTCAGTTTCACCTTCAAAATTGGAAAATCTAGAAGAATATATTTTAAGAAGCTGAAGTGCACTTATAACTTGATATTGTGAAGTGGTCGGAAGTGGCGAAATCAAATTTTGTGGTCAGTACTGTGGTATAAATGGCTTAAGTTTCTTTGAAATTAGAGGACACTCAATACTTTTCAAGGTTAAGATTTAGGAGACTGATTTATCTTCTGAAAATCCAGTTTTCCACATTTGCATGCATTAAGATTATACATTTCTGTAGCTTTGCTTCCAGTTTACAACTTGCAAGGTAAATACTCCCTTAATTATAAATGTTGTATTACTAACATATAGACAGAATGCATATTTCAGTTTATTGATTTGTGCCACTAACCTCTGCTTTGGGAGAATTCTTCATTTATCTGAACAACTGATTGTTTCTTCAACATATCTAGTATTTATTGAATCTGAGTGAAGAAACTCGCTGAACCTTGTTATTTTTTCAAGTGTGCTAGCTAATCTCATGAAGTTATTTGACAGCAACCTATTAAAATATAACATAGATATAGATGCAGAGTGGGTGGGAAAATTGTGAAGAAGGGGAAAACATAGCTATATTCGTAGTTTAACTAAAGCCTGGTTTTATATTGATGGGAATCTGGAAGGTGTGTATTTCTCCTCCTCCTTAATAGCACTCCTGCTGGACAAATTGTAAATTAAGTTTATTCCTCAATCAGCAGGTTGTCAAGGAATTGCTCCCAGGAGCAATGAGGCCTTTTCAAGACACTTGGTATTTTCAGACTCTGAGCAACCCTACAATGATAAGCTGCCAGTCTTGTTTTCTTATTTTCCTGACTTGATGTGGTGAGGCTGTCTGAATATGTAGTACGGATATACACATTGCACTACCTTACCACAATATTTCTTAATGAAAAGAAAGCAGTTTGAAGAACTGGTCAAGTCCCCTTAAATATTTTGCACAATTTACATAATAAGTAATTATATTTCTTATTTGCAGTCAGTTTATTTGAACATATTATGCATACGGTCAAGATTTTTTCTCTCACTTGAAATCTATAAGCAATTGGCTTTTGTATAGCTTTTATGAGTAATTTGGTAAGGATGTAATCCTTCAGTTTAGCAACAAGATCTCCTCTCTTCCTTTCCCACCAGCTATACATACATTGCATCAATATAAATAATACATAAACAGACTAAATATCATAGTCAATGTAAGAAAATACACACTTGTAAGCATTCTCTAAGAAAAAAGTAGCTAAAGTAAAATATCATATCCTTTTTACACATATTTATTGAAAGTGTTGGGTAATACTTACATAAACATAAGTATAGCATGCATAACTGACAAGAAAGAACTTATTTTCCAAAATCTTTTCTCACATGTAGTAAATAAGATTATAATTACTATTTTAGTTAATTAGCAAAGGAGATATTTCATCATCTTTGGTGTAACATCCCCTTGAGATATCATTTGTTTTTCCTATTTCTAGTAGATAAAGCATGCCTTCTTAATATATTTTTTTGGATCTTGATGGAGCTGAAACATTGTGTGAAATATTGACCATTTCAAAGTATGAGCTAACAGTTTTTGGCAAGAGTGAACTTTATGATAGTACTTACTGCTCATTCAACTCTCTCTTTCATTAGATGTATATTAGATTTTTAAAAAATAACAAGGAAGCACTTTAGACTCTTTTAGTTCTGCTAATGTTTTTTCTGTTACTTATATAGAGCAAAATAGGTTGAATGGTGCATAACATACTTGTATTTTCGAACACAATTCATCCAGACTTCCAAGTTTCTACCCAGGGGCTAAACTTACTGTCTGATTTCTTTTGGAATTTGGTGGCCCCTTTATTGGCGGCCCCCTATGTATACATCATCCCTGCCCTATCTAATGTATTCTCTAGGCCTTTTCTCAACTTCTATTCAGTACTGGTCTGGTATGTACTGGGAGTCCAAAGTCCTGGCATGTGATGTGCAACACATCAGTCCCTCCTAAAGTTTATTAATTCCAATTCCAAGGCTGAGCTGGAATATGGCCACCATCAGCCAGACTACCCATATCCACGGTGATGAGACAACACACCAGTCTGCTGGGGAAAATGGAGATCAGAAGTGTTTATTCATGAAGTAGGACATGAGACTTCATTTTTTGAAAGTCAATGCTAAATAAATAAGTTTTAGTAACTGATCTGTTCTGGTGCTGCTGTAATGGAGCTATAGAAAGAGTAAAGCCATCCAAGTAAATATTTCATTTTAAAGTGTTATTTCCAACTTGAAGATCAGATTCTACTTTTCTGAATGAAAAATAAATTTCAGCCAAAAAACTGAGTCCACCACACAAATCTATGCCAAAACTAAGGACAAGGTTTACTTCTTTCCATCTTAAATTCTGTCAGCTACAGATCTGGTTATCAAGGGTCCCAGAAACAGATCTCCACAGAATTAAAAACTTTTCAAAGCAAATGTGGCTTTAATAATCTCGTATTTATTTCACAAACAGATATTAAAGATAAATTTTATTAAGATCTGCAGTACAATGGCTATTGATGTCAAGTTCATCTCTTCAGTGGTGATGTAGGAATTTTGTGTTAAATGCAGTCTTTCTGTAGAGGTTCAGAGAGCTAACTCACTCCTGCAGCAATAAAGGCTTTATCCTATATAGACAGATGATAGGTTCCTATCTTTGGCAACTACACTACCTAGGACTACCACTCTCTGAATACAAATAGTATTTCTAGCTTCCTCAGCTGCCCTGCAGCACATCACAAGTTCATCTTTGCAGGGTTGTATATATGAGAAGAAGGGAATTGCAACAGTTTCTGACCAGTCTTTAAAATTTGAGCTTCAACAAGGACTTTCAAAAGTCATTGGTCAAATAGTAGCACAGCTCGTTCAACCATTGTGACAGGGAAAATGACCTTGGAGTCAAAAATCACTATCTAGAGTCATCCCATCCTCTTGTGAATTGATTGCAAGCCAAGATACTGTCAGAAGTACTGTCATCATTCTTGTCCTCTAAGTAAATGAAAATTCCTACAACTCTGTCATTAATTTGTGCATAAACTGTGGTTCTTTTCAATAAAAATGATAATCTGCATGCTGCTGTTTGAAAGAAAAAGAACAGAGTTCTGAACTTCGACTGTGTGCATTGGGAATATATTTATCTGAACTGGCAATGTGCAAATCAGTAGAAACCTATCTTCATCTGCAAAAATGTCTATAGTTGCCCATGATGATTCATTTTTTAAAATGTTTTATTTGTCTTTGAAAAAAAAATCTTATGGACATTGTATAATTTTTTTGGAATTGTATTTATTTGGAGTTGTTTTAATACAAATTCCTAGAATTTCTCTTTGATATCCTATGACATCAAACTTACTGAAATGCATGTTTATCAGCTGTCATTTCTAAGGCTATTTTTTGTTGTTTTTGTGGTTGACATTTGAATTCTCACATTCAAATAAAGACATGGGTACATTACAATTTAGGATGAAAGTATACTTATTAAGACAAAGAAGACTAAACTCAAAAATATATTTTTGAAAATTTGGATATTTCAGTGATAATAACAATCCATTATTTAAATCTAATCTAATGTCTCTTATTCAGTTTGCATTTATTACAATAAGATTCTTAATATTCTAAAGGCACTGTCGTTCAAACCTATGCCAGCAGTAATTAATTAAAAATGCACTTATATTTTAGAAACTATCATTATTTCTTTTCCTCTATTTATTATTATGCATTGCAGCTTACCGAAGATGTTTCTTCCTTGATATAAATCAATCTCACACTTTGAAGATATTTCTGAAATGATATATTTTTTATGCATTTAAATAGAAAACAATAGGCATCTGCTAAATTATTCTTTGGTCCTCAATAATAGTTTTACAAAAAATGCAGAAGGATGTTGGACTAGTTCTTATTGGCAGGTTATTGTTAATATGGTCGGGTATGTTGGTACACAGTGTTATGATTATTTTTTAGCTGCATATTGAACCTGAAACTGCATATTGATAAGTTTCTTTCTAAGTGGTTCTGTGAAATCAGCTTCCAAATTTTCTTAATGTAATTCAAATGCCCTGGTGTTTGAACCTCCAGTAATTATCACAGGTTTTGAAAATGTTCCTATCTCTATAGGTATCCTTCAATGATAGTTTTTCTGTAAAATAGACTGACCTAGATGACAAGGCACATCCCATGTCTATGAACATATGGTCTAACATCCTGAACTCCTTCAAGAACACTATTGTGGTTTTCTCACATTAATGCTATGTTATCTGTTACAAATTCTGCACAGTTGGCTAGGAGAGGGTTCAGTGCTTTTTACGTTTTATCCATTGTAATGACAGTATTGGCACCATTTAAAAGAAAGAAAGAAAGAAAAAAGAACATGAAAAAGCCTATATAATTAGTTTGGAATACAAGGCTTGATAATTATTATGGAATTACCATATGGATGTATTTGTCAGTATGAATGCTCAAGTCTACCATTAGCAAAAATCATACTTCATTTTTGTGTGCCTATCATTTGAGTGGGAAGAGGGGAGACAAACTAGGATATCTTTTCTTTTTCTACCAGATGAATAAATATTCTACTCCATTCAGAAATTTCAGGCAAGGCTGAAACTCCTTTAGACTCTGTTTTCTCAAATTTGTGCCATGGTAGAAGAAAAATTCAAAATTCTCCCACTAAAAATATACAAGGGCTGTATATCTGCTAGCAAAAAGATTCTTTTGTCAGAAGGCAAGCTTGATTCACTTCTTCCTTCTTTACTACTATATATATGTATTATTTCATTTTACGACTACCTAATTAAAAAGTCTCTGCGTTTGATTAAAGTATATATAATTAAATATCATTAATTGATTTATTGTAGGTTTTTCACTGGAAAGCATCTGTTTGGTAACAAGCTCTACAACTGGATTGCTTCATTTTTTCTTTTATAAAAATAATAAAGCAACATCTTGCTATATTTTCTCTTTAAGGAGTTCTTCTAGAGTTATTCTGGTAACAGTGTTTGCCTAAATGAAAATGAAATAACGTAGTAACAGCAGCTGACTTTGTACTAATAAACTGAGAAACTCCTTCAATCTCCTTGCTGAAAAGGAAATACCCACCTGCTATAGAAGCCAAGATCTTTAATTTTTCTAGCTACCATGAGCATTCTTAGCACATCTTTCATATTATTTTTCGGCTTCTTTTATTTTCTGTGCTCGGACCACATTTCTTCCTCATGTCTATGTGTTGAAAACTGTCCTAACAAGTCAGTGATTCACAGTAATTTTTGGAGTGTGCACCGCTTCAGTAAGTAATATTGAAGCAGAGGAAAACAGAAACTTTACAAGACTTCTTCCATTCATTAGTTTTTTTTTATTATTATTTTGATCAATACAGATTTTCTTTTCTGAAAGATTTAATGTGGAGATGTTCATTAAATATCTTAGAACTTTCCAAAATTGTTCAATGTATAGATTATTATTTTCTGGTGATACAAACCATGTCAGAACTTTTACTATATTTTTGGTAAGAGTCACTATATATTAAAATAAAAGGCAAAAACAAGAATTAGTGGCAATATTTTTGATCCCATATCATTTTTTTCTCTTAGTTTTAAAGTAGTGACTGGTCAATATCTTGTAATATTACAAAATTTTGCTTCATAACAACTAGATAGTTTTTTTTCCTTTTTTTATGAGAACTGAAACAGAATCTTAGGCATATTCTGAGTTATTTAATGAATAATAAAAAAAAATCTGTTTTATCACTACTCAAAGATTTAGATTTTAATTTACAGCTTTTTCTTTGTGTCTGATGTATGTTTGTCTATTAAAGTGATTGCTTACTTTTTTGCTGATAAAATTAGATGAGTATTCACAAGATCGCACAGATACACAACTCAGAAATGTTATTCTTTTCTTCAACCTTCCCTATAACACATCCAAATTGTAGGTAATATTTTTTATTTTGTTAACAACTAACTTTCAGCGTTAATTTTCTTCTTAGTTTTAGGTCACTATTTCATAACGGTTTATAGTATTTCTTGTGTTCTCTTGTTTTTAAACCCCTGTTGAAAATACACTCGTTCCTCAGGAATTTATTGTTGTACTAAAATAAGGAAAATCAACAGCTTATAGAGTTTGCTTTAAAATATCTTGCTGAATTTGGAGAAATCTTCACATAAATGTTGTCAGTAGTGCTTTTGAAGAAGAGGAGAGAGACTTTTCAGTTCCTCCTTGGTTATTTATATGGAATGTTTCTAGAAAAGAAAAAAAGACTTGAAAGATCATAGTGATTTGCTTCATTTTTACATTTTTCTTTCTTTTAAATTAAAAAGATACTGGTGATTTGCAGGAGCCAGGTGGTACCTTCACACATACTGGAGTTGTGAATGAGTTTTTAATATACTAAAGAAGTGGAAACACATGAATGCCTGTTTATATACAAGAATGCATTCACTTACAATTTACAGTAGTAGGAAGCTTACAGTAAAGATGTTAAGTCAGTTCATTTCTACCATGGTTGAAAGCTTTTTGACCAAAATATCTACTATTACTGTTGTCAATAACAACACTGACATTCATTAGTAGTAAAAACTAGTAGTTGAGTATGCTCTCTTTCAGGTGGGTATATCTACTATTATGCTCTCTTCCCAATAGCACTTTTTTATTATTATTTTTATTTTGTAGCCTCTCTAATTAAGATTTTTCAATGCAATTTAGTCTATAACTTCTCAACCAATACTAATAGGAGGAACAGCTGTCAATAGTAAATGCTATTCTCAATAGAAAGCTCTTTGTCATTACACTGAGTTCACAATAGGTTGATTTCTCTTGCCTTTAACATGTGTATTAAATATGCCACATGTTCTCAAAGTATGCAGCTGGCATCCAAGTTCATAGTTACAATATTTTTTTCTTTGTAAAATAAAGCACTAATCATTTATTTTATTGAAAAATATTCCCTTCTTAGATATATGTTCGCTGCTAAGAAATGTAATAGGAAAATCAGAATAATAGGCTTGGGTTCAGTAAATTCTCAGAATTTCTTGTATAATATAAACTTATCCTGCAATATTTTGTTGGGACTTAGTTTGGTACAAATTAAACATAGTGCACAAAAATGATGACTACCTCTTCAGAAGCAGTTTTTTGGGAAAACCTATATCAGTGCACTATAAAAGAACTGCTCAGTGTCTGATTGCTGCATTGTAGTTGGGATTTTTTATTATTATTAATACTTCATTTTATTTACCTTCATATTTCTGGTATTACAAAACTTTTTTTGTTTTGTTTTGTTTTTCCAGATAGAAATAGGTTTTCTTGAGGGAACTCCAAAAATATTAAGACTATCTAAAATTTAAGTTTCGTTTTTACTGGGTCACTATTATTTATTAGACTGTAGTAGAATTGTAAGGCAGATGAAGAACATGATCCGGGAAAATAAGAAATGGTAGAGCACAATTATTGATTTAGAAATATCTAGCACAATTTTTTTTTTTTCAAGATTTTTTTTTTAGTATAATCTGATTTAATATTTTGATTAGTGCTGTAGCTGTAGACACAAGTATAGGACCCTTCTGAAGCAGCATCGGGAGACACTACCATAAGAAATTCAGAAAATTAAGTAGAAGAATCTGACTGTCCTGAGGGTCAGAGTAACTGAAATAAGATGAAGGAGAATTAGCTTTTCATTCACTACCAACAAAAAATAGTTAGATTTGATTTTTTGATCAGTTGTATCCTAATCTTAGTACTTGAAGTTAAAATTATATCACTGAATCCTCAGTCATAACAGTCTTCAAATATGGTCCCCAGGACAGTTTCTTTCTCACTATATTGACTGATACTTTTTCTAGTTAGAAGAAAATAGCCTCATTCACAGTGTTTTTGTTATTTTTTAAAGATAATTATCTGTAATGTTCTGCCATTAAACCCTTCTTCCCCAGAAGACATTATTCAGATCATAAAATTGTTCTTCATGCAAGAAATGCCAAAAAAACCCAATGTTTTAAGTATTTTGTCTCTTGAGATAATTTTGCTGAGAATTTTGTTTTCAACAGAGAGAGCAGCAATTTCCTGGTAAATAAGAATATCAAATTCCATTTATGTTATGATTAATTACTTTACCAAAATGCAGTAAAGTTAACAAGTTCATAGTTTTATTCTGCTTCCCAGAAACTTTTGACCTCTGAAATTTGGATGCACATTTATTTTTACAAATAAACACACACACACACACACACAAAAAAAAAAAAAAAAAAAAAAAGAAAAAATTTTTTATATTCAAAAAACAACCATCAACCAAAAGGGAAAGTTTTATTTGAAAAGGACCAATAATTGATTGCTAATCCAATTAAACTTTCAAGAGTCTAATCAAACTATAACAGGCAATTCATTTGATTCTTCAATTATCTCATTTCCTACCACAGTTTCCTCTGATACATTTTATCTACTGACTCTCAGCTCTATTGCCATATTTTTTTATTCTCAGTGCAGATACCATTCTGTGTCTGTGTATTCCTATCCCAAAGCTTCTCCAGAAATTTTTGCAGCCACCATGGGCTCAACATATCATGCACTGAATAGCTAATCTTGTTTATAAATCCCTCTCTTTCTCTATTACTGTCAACAGTGCCAGTAAATTGCCATTTAGTGAGGTTTTCAGCATCAATATCATGTTCTGTCCTCCTCATCCTTCAATTTCACAACTAAATTCTTCCCAGCTCTTTCCACTTTGAACTTCACATTACTTTTAAGATATCCCCACTTGTGCAGTCCTCAATACATGGTGCTATTTATCTTTTCTCTTGATGTCTGAAATGCTCCACTTTCCAGTCTTTCTTCTCTTGTTCTGTTTGCACATTGCACAGCCACAAATTAAATATCCTACTTTGGAAGAAGACTTGATAATCTTCTTTCCAAAGTCTACACTGCATTTTCTGCTAATTTGCAATAATATTTGACTTTCTCTTTGATTTTGTCTTTTGTTTTTATTTTGGCTCACAATCTTTCTCACAGTTTATTTCATTTCCCCTCTTTGCCAAAATATCATTTTCAGAGGTCTATCTTCAGTACTTTTGTTTATTCCTGATAACATTTTTTTTCCTCATTTCTCTCTTCATTCATAGAGAAATAGATAATATATGTAACATTTCCTATTCTACCTTTCAAAAGTTCAAGGACTGCACATAACTGTGATGTTTGTCTGCAAATGGAACACATACCATATAGTCTTGTGCATTCAGAAAATACCTTTCTTTCTATGAAGATGCGACTGAATATGTATGTATGCTTGCATACATGTATGCTCGCATGCATGTATGCATGTATGATGAATGCCTTCACTAAGTGCAAGAAGCCTTTGCTTTATTTAAAATGGAAATGGATATCAATTTTACAAGAACTCAGAGAAATTCTATCCATTAAAATAAAAGTAGTTTTCTAGTTTTAGAAGTCTCTATAGGCCTAGCTATGGTCTAGTGCTAGGCACTGGTGATGTCTTACTTCCAGAATGCCTCATCTCGCCTTAACAGTACTACTTCCTCATGGTCATTGGTGTTCTATATATAGATGGGTACGTTTTTAAGTGAAGAGATTATATTTTCCACTTTTTTTTAATACGGTGATCGAAATCATGCTTTTGCATGATAGACAATTGATACTTCTTACCAGTCATACATATAATAGGTTCTGAATAAATTTGATAATAATATTTTCTAATTATATATATGAATTTTCATAATTTTTTGTTCATATGTTTTATAACTAACTTTTTAGATGAAGGACTTTTTTTTTCTTTTTTTTTTCTTTTTTTCTTTCTACTGCACAGCCTGTTTACTGAGCTGTGGGTAAATTAAAAATAAATAAGTAAATAAATAAAGAAGGGTCAGACTATATGGGAATTGTATAAGAATATTGTTAGAGAATGCATGGATTTAATGACGAAGGCTAAGGCACATTTGGAATTAGAGTTAGCAAGAGATGTGAGAGATAACAGGAAGGGTTACTTCAAATACATCAGCAGCAAGAGGAAGACTAGGGAAAACATGGACCTCCTGGTGAATGGAGTGGGTACCTTGGTGACAAAGGATACAAAGAAGGCAGAGTTACTAAAGGGCTTCTTTGGTTTAGTGTTTAAGGCTTCACTGCTAAGTCTATTTCCCATGAAATACAGAACCTGGGGACAAGACAGAAAACTGGAAAAGAGGAAGGCTTAACACTGGTTGAGGATTATTAGGTTAGAAATTGTATAGCTAAACTGGATACCCATAAATCAATGGGCCTGGATGGGATGCAACCAAGAGTGCTGAGGGAACTGGCAGGGGTCATTGCTTAGCCACTTGCCATCATTTTCATGGGCATGGAGAGCAGCAGAGGTGCCAGAGGACTGGAAGAAAGCCCATATCACTACATTCTTCAAAAAGGGCAAGAGGGAGGATCTAAGAAACTACAGGCCTGTTGGCCTTACCTACATCCCTGGAAAGGTGGTAGAGCAGTTCTTCCTAGGAACTATCTCTGGGCACATGAAGAAAAAGACGGTGAACAGGAATAGTCAGCATGGATTCACCAAGGGGAAGTCAGGTTTGATCAACCTAGTAGCCTTCTATAATGGGATGACTGGCTGAAAGGATAACAGCAGTGTCGTGGATGACTACCGTGAATTCAGCAAGGTTATCAACACAGTATCCCATAACATCTTCATGCAGAAGCTTGGGAAGTGTGGATTAGATGAGTGGAGAGTGAGGTGGATTGAGGGCTGGGTGCATGATAAAGCTCAGAATGGGGCCGAGTCTAGTTGAAGGCTGGTGGTCAGTGGCATCCCCTAGGGTCAGTACAGGGCCCACTGCTGTTCAACCTGTTCATCAATGGCTTGGATGAGGGCACAGAGTGCATTCTCAGCAAGTTTGCAGATGATACCAAACTGGGAGGAATGGCCAACACTCCTGAGGTTTGTGCTGAGAGAGAGTCCTAGACTCCCCCCCTAGAGTTGGGTAGAGAGGAATCTTATGAAGTTCAACAAGGACAAGTGCAGAGTCCTGCCCCTGGGGCACTCAGGCACCAGGACAGGTTAGGGGCTGACCTGCTGTAAAGCAGCTCCACAGAAAGGGATTTGGGAGTCCTGGTTGACAACAAGTTAACCATGAGGCAGCAATGTGCCCTTGTGGCCAATAAGGCCAATGGTCTGCATCAGGAGGAGCGTTGCCAGCAGGTCGAGGGAGAGGATCCTGCCCCTCTGCTCAGCTTTGGTGAGGCCGCAGCTGGAGTACTGGGTGCAGTTCTGGGCTCCCCAGTACAAGAGGGACAGGGGACTTCTAGAAAGGGTCCAGGGTAGAGATACAAAGATGATAAATAGACTGGAGCATCTATCTTGTAAGGAAAGACTAAGTAAGCCAGGCCTGTTTAGCCTAGAGAAGGGAAGACTGAGATGGGATCTGATCAATATATACAAATATCTGAGGGGAGAATGTAGGGAGGATGGGGCCAAACTCTTTTCGGTGGTGATCAGTGACAGGACAAGGGGTAATAGGTATAAATTAAAACACAGGAAGCTTAATATCCATGCAAGGAACAACTTCTTTACTGTGAGAGATTAAACACAACAGTTTGTGGAGCCTCTTTTCTTGGAGATCTTCCAAACCCACCTAGATACCACCCTGTGCCGTGTGCTCTAGGTGTCCCTGCTAGATGTCTCTAGAGATCCCTTCCAACCTCAACAATTCTGTGAAATTCATATAGCACAACTGTATCACATTTTGGTTCTCTTTTTCCTTTCCTTTCCTTTCCTTTCCTTTCCTTTCCTTTCCTTTCCTTTCCTTTCCTTTCCTTTCCTTTCC
>JAWLRI010000157.1:4454635-4464897 GCA_034781795.1 Crypturellus tataupa
GCGGGTATTCAATTAATTGCTATACACAACTGAGTAATAACAGCAATATATAAGTTGTATCTAGTTGACTATGTCTATAGGTGAGTAGTGCAGAGCTTGCTGAAAGGAACTGAAATGAGGATATAATTTATTTTCAGTGAGGACTTCCCAAGTTATTAATTTGGGAGCAGAGTTTACAGGGAGAAGTAATATGTTTTGATAGATTGACTGATATACTCTGAAAACTCAGACACTTCTCTGAGCACACAGCACCATATTTATATCTAATAGAGAGGGAACAATTTTCATTGTCAATGTAATTTGACATTTATTAGCTGTAGAGCAGGAAGTGCAGGGAGCAAGAAGAGAAGCACTAAGGTCAAAAGAGAAATTTCAGAGAGACATACAAGAAATTATCACCTCTTGAGTGCTAAAGGATTAGCTAAGGCAATCCTAATGTCTCTTAAAATCAGGATTATTTGAGGTCCTGTCTATGAAGATTATGAATCTTAATTCTCAATTTGTCTTTTCAAATAATGTGTAGTCTTCCTTGAGAACAAAAATGGAGTAGTCAACAATTAGTGAAGATGTAAAAATTACACGGTCATCGGTATCTGAGTCTTTTTTCCATTGCCCAATTAAATTAATTATGGAATAAATGGTGTTTTGTATTCTTCCACAGTTACCATGGGAGTAACTAGTGCACCATGTTGCATTCCAGTAGAAATTTTTCTAAAGTTTTAATAGTTTCTTGTTTTTTTCTCAAGTTTTATATTTGTTTCCTTGGTGCTACCTGGTCTTTGATATGTTTTGTGTGGACTGTGCTGGTCTATGAGATTTGGCTGCAGCAGTCAAGCTACTGGTAAAATGCCTTTCATCAAATGTAAAGGTTTTATTAATGACATCTTTTTTTTTTTTTTTTTTTTTTGAGCAATAAGTTATTTCAGAACATTCTGGAAAATAAAAGCATATTCCAAATGGGCAGACAGCCTAAGTGTTGCTTAAAATGTTCAAAATGATACAATTAGAGTTCTCTTTGTTGTACCTGAGGACAGTGTCAAAGAGTAAGGAAGGGGCATGGCCCTAACAGTTTGCAGCATGATTTGTGTTATTCCAGGCAGTGGGTACACACATTGCAATCCCAGCGTGGCTGATGCCAAATGCTTTTGTTCAGTACAGAGCAACTTTCAAGCAGAATATCACCACTCAGAAGCAGGACTGTTTTACATCCTTCATCCTAGCTGGGGATATGAATGCTCAGGGGAAGAGCCTTTGTCTGTGGCTTGTTGTATTCTTTCAGTCCCTCTTCACTGCAGCAAACCTTGAGGCAGCTGGCAGGTTTGCTGCCGACAGAGCAGATCTCAGGCTGCTTCATCTTTCACTTGACAAGTAGACCATTTCACATCAATCTACAGTCAGAGAAGGCTTAGAGCACTCTCGGCCCCCAACTCTCTTGTTCTACAGTGAGTATCTACCCCTACATGTAAGTGACAGTAATGAAGATCTGTTTCCTACAATGTAGAATTTTATTGTAATTGTTGTCACAAAATGATGACTGTCCCTGGGCTTAATTCACCTTTATAAAATATGACTGTTTCTGTTTAGGCACATGGAGTTGTCCTACCAAAATGTAAAATTAAAAGATTCAAAGTCATTTCATTATAGTACTGTTATACTCCACTGTGAATTGTTTTAGTGTAATAAAGGTCATGCACTGTATTGCTAAGAGCTCTGTACATCAAGAAAGTGAGTGCTGAAAATACACCTAGTAATATCACAAATATTTTGTAAAATACTGTCAAATTTACTGGTGCTTTAAAATATATTTATTATTGATTCCTAAATGGTCCATGATATCATGGTCCTTCACTTAAAATAGTTCAGTTTTAATGATACTTGGCATTGAAATAACTGTTTTAACTCACAGTAAAGATGCAATTTTAAGTATACAAAACTAAAATGTTAAGTACAGAAAGTACATTAGCCATACTAAAAAATAAACCTAATCTTTATAGATTTTGATGACTACAAAACTGAGTGATGCAGATATTATATGTATATTATGTTGAAGTTATTTAATAAAATCTATTATCCTAGATCTTCAAATATGGATTGCTATGAGAAATTAGAGACCAATGGCCTTAGTTTATTTTATATGTACAAAGTGATTAAACAGTCTGTGTTTAAATAATCTGTTTCTTTTAAATTGAAATGCCAAAACAAATAAGTATTTTTAATATGCATATATAAATATATGAATATATATTTTAAAATTTATTTAATTGTTAAGTGAAAGAATTTTGTATCTAACAAGTGGGTTCATTTTCAGACAGTCTTTTAGCTGTAGTTACCTGAGACAAGTTAAGAGGTTTATGTAGTTGAAATTTTGATTATATTAAAGTTTTGATTATATTACAATTAATTTATATTTAAAAAACTTCTGAAATAAAAAAAAAGATGAGTTTACACAAGAACGCTGATGATTTGAATATTAATATGAAGCAATCCCCAAATAAATAATAAAAATAAAATGGAGGAAAGCAAGAGCGTACATTAGATTCCGATTTGATTTATGACCATCATCTGCTGAATTATACAAAATATGACCGATTTGCAATAAATTCTTTCTAAGTGAAGTAATTGTGCTCCGAACATTTTCAATTGTCTGTTTCATCAGTCTGAAAGACATTCTGATCTCTGCAAGAAGGGCAGAGAGCCATAATAACAGTCCATGTAGAATGGTGCTCTCTAAGACCGTTCACAAGAGCCATCTGTCTCCCCATTTGTTTAAGTTGTGTTGAGATACTGACCTCTGAAGGTGTATCAGTCTCTTTCAAAGTCAGCTCCAACCTTTCCCTGACATCAGACGAGATATGCAGGGTACAATTCTGTAGCTTTTTATTTTGGCAGCTTTGTGGCGATGTGACCTAAGTGATTATTCATGTGGCAGGCAGGAATCAAAACTGCATCTGCAGCTGATGACATCTGTCATTCTGACTTCATTGTGAAATGTATTAATTGCCAACCAGTCCTTCTAAACCCATTCTTGCTTAACAATGACCTTATACACCAGAAAAGAAGTTGTCTAGTGAATTCCATGAATGCAGGTCTATATTATTGTGCCGACCAAGAATATTTGTAATCTTCAAATGAGTATTAGAATTTCAATACTTTTTGAAAGTGTAGAAGATGATAATTCTGGTGGAAAAATACTATCTATTAATACTAACTAATGGTGGTGCAAGTTTCCTTCCTTCATTCCTTGCTTGCATTGTTGCTTGCTTGCTTCCTTCCTTCCAAAATGTTTTGACTTTTTATTTTGTGAGTCTGACTATAAACAGCAACTAGTCTAAAAAGACAGATATGTGTGAGTGGAGATATACTGAAATGAACAAAATTCTTTTTTTTTTTTTGAATTTTGTTCAAAATGAACAGACGAGAAAGACATTTTTTCACTCTTAGAATTACTCTTTCCACTAAAAAGAAATTTTTATATATTTGGTGGATATATGTTGAGTCTGGCAGTTAAATTTCCTGGTTTCTCTGTCTGAGATGAATGTTCTTTTTTTTCCTCCTACCTTCAATGTAGTCACTGACATACAGATGATTCTCTCTTAGAATGATCAAATTTGATCCAATCTGAGAGACATAGGTTTGACTTTCCCCCTTCAAAGGTCAGAGGCTCAGAGAACACTACTTTTGTCTTGCTAGGAGGATTGCCTGGCTTCTAAATCATTTGGTATTTTCTGCCATTTTAGGAGTCTTATGCTTTAGTTTCTTTTCTGTAAATTACATATCCCAATATATGTGTTTTTCCTCATTGGATATAATTTATTCTTCAAGAGATTAATATGACTCAGTTTGCAAGTAACAGGAAATGAAACCATATTATCCTGTTCTTGTGAAAAAGTGACAAACATTATGTTTCTTATTATTGCCGCTTTGTGCTCTTAGATTGCTTTTCAAATTAGTTAGCTTGCATTGTAGGCAGAGATCTCTCTTTTTCAGTCAGTGCATCTGAGACATTACAGCAATTCTTTCTAAGCACTGCTTGGCAGGCTTGATGACAGTACTATCTGCAGTCTACTAAATAGCTCAGGAAGCCAATATTTTTCTGCCCAGAATTTTGTGGTAATGTTAAAATTTGTATCAGTCTCTATATTTTTAAACTTTGTGATTCTTCCTTTTATTTCTCTTCAAAATTACTTTGTTATTACTTATGGCTACTAAGGTTTCATAGAATTATTAATGCTGATTGTGAATACATCTGTTCATTTAATTTTGCACCTTGTGTTATGTTGTCAAGAACAATTTCCATTTCCTCCCTAGACCCTTCTTTCCTTCTGGAATTTTTGCAAGAGAAATTATTTCAAGTACACTTATAGGGGATTATTTTGTAAATTGTAATGTGTTATAACTTATAACTCATTCTCCTAGTAAAATTTCTAAAATACAAATGTTATCAGGTGAATACTTGGTTCATCATTTTGTACAGAATATGAAACTAAACATAATTGAGAGAATTTTTACCCTCTACCCAGAGTAGATAATTTTCACACTGACACATACTTGGCATCAAACTAATATTCAACAAAATACAATGAATACATTATGGATAAGTTCACAATTAATTCTTTCTCAATTAAAAAATTTCTCTTTTAACCCTCTAGTTATTGAATTTAGATAGTTAACTGAAGTAAGAGAGAGCATTTGTCTGTATCAGTAAATCGTTAGGAATATCCGCCATGAATGTCCAAGAACTCCATGAAGACACTATAGTGGTATTGTTATCTCATCTACACAAATTTTGTGAAGATATGTTTATTCAGTAGTTTAAAACAAGCTAATCCATTGCAGAGCTTAATTCTCATCTCTTAATTTTCATGAATAGTAAGTTTTCTGCACATTGCCCGTTCTCTGGCCAGAACTCCAATTTTATGACTTAAATGGAATTAAACTAATTTAAAACTAATGAAAAACTTAAAGATCATAGCAGTTTCTTCATTCTGGTGCTGTATTTTCATCCTATTAAAGATACTGTATAACACTAGTGTGGTCATTTATTCATTTAATTTCTATAATTATTTTTTAAATCATACAATGCCTTCCAGTCAAAATTATTATATGATGTAATTCAGCCCTACTTAGGATCTCAAACTCCTGGAATTAATTTTATTTGGATCTCTGAGAAGGTGAGAAGGCTTTCACGGGTGGAAGAGGGAAGGTGGAGGAAAATATTTTCCTGGATATCTTTTTATTGAGCAATACTGACTGACCAATTATAACTATTTGTTTTAATAGCTACTCTCTGTACTCTGTAACCTTCAAAAGATTATGAAGGAATTAAAAGTCCCCCGAGAACGTATGTCAGTGTTGTTCAGAGCAGAATTCATTGAGCTATGGTGAACAGATATGTTGGATATGTTAGGTAAAGCTAAACATGGTTCAAGAGATAGATAAGTAATATCATAAAGGATAGATATAACCTGAAAAAGTTAAAACAAACTTAGCTGATGTTGTCAGTACTGACACCAGATAGCCTCACAGGATCTCTTTTACTCTCTTGAAAATGTGATCATTGAACTCTAGAAATCTTCTGGAGTTTCAGAGATGTATAATGTAATTTATACAAATTACATTATAAATTATAAAATTTTGTATAAATTATACAAATATAAAAAAAAGATTTTTTATTTTAATTTCAGTGTTGGATGATCTCTCAAGAGACCTTTGTGGTGCACGTTTGATTTGTTATCAGTAGTTGTATTTTATGCCTTTCCTTAAATACTTTCGATTCTCATAGAACTTGTACCTCTTCAGCACGTATGCTGATATAACTGTGACAGAATAATAACTTAGATTAACTCTGTATCTTGTTCTATTTTCATTTATGGACTCCAAACATGTATGTGCATGCACACAGCTATGTGCTGTGCTCCAGAGCTACCTGCAGTATCCTGCACAGCACTGCATTATGCCATTCAACCACATTCATTTATCTCAGAATCCCTGTACTGGCAGTTGACATAATATTAGCTGGCAAAAGTTTGATTGCTTTCTATAAAAGGAGCCTCCAGAAATGCATAAATATCTTTCCAAAGTTGTCCTTAGAAAGGTAACATTAGCTATTTAGGTAAAGGAATTATCAATACCTCATTTTAAGACCAAACCAGGTTGTTTTTCTTTCCTATTCATAAATGTCAGTGTACAGTAGATATGTTGTAGTTATGACAGGGAATAAATTTCTAACTGTTTGCTGGGAGCCTTCTTGTCTCAGAATTCTCAGGCAAACAAGATTAATGTCAGAAATGGTGTGAAGAGGCTTGTATGAATCTGTTTCAAATATATATTAATCTCAGTTACGATGACCTCCTGTACTTTCTGAACATAAACTAAAGTTCAGTGATCGTAGCTGTTTAATGACTCCAAAATGGCGTTTGCTATGGATTTATGAGGGAAGTAGTCATATTCTTTTAGTCATAGTAATAACTCAATCCTGTGAGATACAACCCATTTGTGAAAAGACTGAGTCATTAGGCTGACATTTGAGAAACATATGCTGTGATAGCAGCTAGATTAAAACAAAGCTCTTAACTCAGAGTCAAAATCATACAGAAGAATCTTTCAGGAAAAAAGGAAAAACTATTCTATTTTTCCAGCTATTCTGACGTAAGAAGGCTCAAGTCAGTTTCTGCTTTGGGCACTTCTCTCTCTCTCTTTTTTTTTACACAGCTTTTAACTGGTGTTATAAATCTTAAAATATCTTTTCTAATGACTGAGATGCAGTCATGAAATATTGTCTGCTTTTCTCCTATAGTTTTCTGAGTATGACATATAGAACAGCTACTGCTAAAAAAAATCAAATAAGTGTCCTTTTAAAAGTATTCTGTTTTAAAAGAAATAGTCTGTAGAGATTGAAAATATTTATCATTTATCACATTACTATATAACATTTATAAGACATTTTTAGCACAGTGCTCTTTATTTATAACAAGAGTTTACACTTTTACACCCTGTTTATTTAAGGAATATGAAATTACTATATTCTACTGATGTTCTCTCTGAAATAGTTGTGGTGAACATTAAACTAATTTGCTTTCCAGCAAGGGAAAGAAAAGGATGGCTAATACCTTACCATAAAAAGTGGGTTCAAGATGAAGTCAAATTACTTCTCTTCATCTTCTACTCACTGCAAGTTGCTATGTGTGCAACTGCACTTGCCTCCTCTGAGAAATCAGATACTTGTCTCCCACTCCAAAGAGGCTTTGTCCTTAGCTCTCTTTCCTGGATCTCCTAATCCCCATGATGGGTTTGTAAGTGCATTTCTGCCTTTTTGACCCTCATGGAGATTTTGCAGCTAAGTGCAGCGGCTCAGTGGTAGGCTGCTGGTGGGAGGATGGCCAGACTCTCCTTGTGTCATTTTTCCCCCTGATGCTGGGGGGAGAAACAAAATGGAATTGACTTAAATAATCCAAAACATAATATCTGGGATAATACCTGGAATTCTTTTTGAAAGAAGAGTGATCCCAATGGCAACTAGCACCAGAGTGGGCAAAGGTTATGGGTATCAGGTGTTCCTTGCAGTACAGTTACAAATTATTCATTTAGGCCCCTCTCCTCTGTGCTCGATGCTTAAATATATGGTTTTTTCAGAAAAATGTTTATATCAGAGCAGCTATCAATGTTTATCCTGCAGTTCTGTGAAGCTGAACACTGAAATTCAAAGGCAGATACAGTCTGAAATCTCAAAGTCATCCTGGACGACTTTTACAGAAGTTGAATATGAATTGAAATATGGCATCAAATATTTTTGTGTGTGTGTTAGCAGCATCCTTTCCATATTTTTGCAACAGAATTCATGAAAAACCTGGTTAATAGGAATAGCCCAGAGGCATATTTAAAGTAATGCATCCTAAATGAAATCTTAATCTTCAACCTTCATTTTCAAAAAGCATATTCTCTAATTAGATCATGTTCTTTCTATTTAAGTGAAAGGTGTAAAGCTGATTAGGTTATATATCACTGAGGGAAATTTTGCCACTACAAGGTCAACATCTGTTGACTTAGAAAGTAGAAGACATAATTCAGAATTTGAAAGCATAGCTGCTTATGGTAGGGTTAATTAAAAACTATCTCATAATTTCCTGAAAAAAATGTAAAAAATGCAAGCACAACCAAAGCTGAAGGGGCCTTATTTTTATCACTCTCTGATATGCATTGCATAGGTCCATCCCCCACACAGAGTTGTCTAATAGAGGTGCAACCATGCCCTTGGGCATAATCAAGTTTGATAGTGGATTTTTCTGTGTTGATTCATTCTTTTTTTCCCTGGAGTCCTCTGTACAGGAATGTAAGCAAGGAACAAAAAGCTTAATTACATTAATGATTGGTACTCAAACCTTTAAAGGTGGTTGTTTAATCACTTCATGCAGAAATCCTTGTGAATACATTTTCCCTTACTCCACAGATTGTGTAATGACTTCATAGCTGAAACACTGTTTAGACTTTTTTTGAAATCCCCAAACCATTTAGCTCTCTTGTGAATGCTGGTGGGCAAACATGCTATTTCAGGGGATAACCAGAAGGTGTGTGACGAGAGATAATATGATTCTCTCTCTCTCTCTCTCTCTTTTTTTTTTTTTTATAACTTTTATGTCCATTGCCATAAAAGAGTGGATATGAGGATATGAGGATAAAGGTTTAGAGTAACAGTAATTCCCCTTTCATACAACAATTTGACAGAGATGAATATTTACTCGTAATAAACTACATAAGGAACAGATGGAATTATCAATCATTTAAAACACTCAGGAACAATATAAGATTTGAACATTATCATTTTATTAGTCAGAAGAGGTAGTAGGTTACAAGAAATGAAAAGAGGTTCCTAAATATTAGAATGAGTATTTTATTCATCTTTGCAACATAAATATAATCATTATTTGTATTTATTTAGTCTAAATAAACTAAATTAGGGTTAGTTCTCTGCGCCTTTCAAGCTACCAAAAAATTTTCTGAATTTCTTTTGTCTCACCACACTATCCTACAAGTTAAACCTCTACAATTTAAAGTTAGCTGAAACACCTTTTGAGATTACTCAGAGTTTTTTAAGATATGTTAATTTTCAGATCATAAAAAAATCAGTGGTGACAGGTACAGGCAGTGTGTAATATTACACCTTTATTGGGTTTTGTAGCCATTACCTCTTCGTACATTTTTCATTTTCTCATATGCTTTTCAGACAAGCGAAAGTTTTAAACATATAAATAATGATGATACAGAATAAAATCCTAAGTAAAACCTGTTTGCATCCAAGGTACTTCAAACTGTTTCAATGTTCGGAATTCAGAGCGTTTTCACAATTTATACATATGGGTTTAAATACTATCTGTAGATCTTTGTGATAAAGTCTGAGCCAATGTAAGAAACAATCAAAACAACTCAGTCAAGTTAATTTCAGTCTGCAATTCATAAGTTTCTTTTCTAGAATTTTAACTGATTCAAAATCTATCAAATCCAAAGCAAAGAGAACGAGTACAGATCAGTTTGTGGCAAAATCAAGTACTGTGAGAATGTGCTAATGATTCATTCGTTAAATACTAATACAAAATGTAAATATAAATGCATATTAAGGAGGTCACCCAATATTAGTACACTAATATGTTAATACGAATACACTAAAAATCTTACATAGTAGAATATTAATATATTAATATTAATTAATATTAATATATTATTTTTAACTACATCAAATTCACAGTATTAACCTGTACATTGGAGAATGAAATTCATCAGTTCAAGGGTAGAACATTATTACTGTTAGCAAATTTGGGACAGAGAGAGTGTTACTTCTTGTATACTCTTGTCTTAGCTATCCATTTCTATAGAATTTACTATAACTATGAGAGTAATTTGGCTAGAAAGTTTGAGAATCTCATTACCCAAAGGCAACCCCAAAGCATAGTTGGAAAGTTTGGCCACCTGTGAGCTTTGAGAGTTAAAGTGAAAATGAGAAAACAAGCCAGAGCCCAGAAATTCTGGACCTGTGAGTCAATATTCACATGGGAGTTGTTAAAGACAGTATGCTGCTAAGCTAAATACTAAAAAAGAAGTAACCCTGTAAGGTTGAAGGTAATGATAGCAGCAGATTTCTTTGCAGATGAAGCTCAGCTGTTTCTGCTTAGCTGCCAGATCCCTGTTTGCCACAGGGCAGCTTCTTACTGTCCCTTTACACAGTGCTCGACCATGGGCAGTCGCTTCAGAAGTTCTCCCTCCATGCACTC
>JAWLRI010000157.1:4464907-4478635 GCA_034781795.1 Crypturellus tataupa
CTCCTTACCCTTTATGTACAGATCCCTCGCTTTCTGAATTTTTACTTAGCGTGAAACTAGAAAAAAACCTTTTACGCTACCATTGCATTTATATTATAGCCATTATATTTTATTTAGTGTATAGGGCAGCCTACCTTTCCCCTAGATTACAATTTTTTTTACATAGTTGATATAAGCCCTCTTGATAAATTAGCTAAAGTCTGGGTTATGACTGACAGCTACATGGCAGACAGTAGTTTTCTTGAAGTCCTTCAACAGCAACAAACATCTTTAATAAAAGACTTTCTTATACTTCTAGGAGAATATAATTGTAAAGCTTCATTAGAGCTTGTAACAAGTAAACTCAAAAAAAGCAGTCACTCCAGTTAGTCACTTCATTTTGTTTTTGCTTGTATATCTTTATGCCCCTTTTTAAGGCTTAGTACAATATTTTTCTTGTTTGTAATTATGTTTCTGACTTTTAACTAATTTGTGATTTTTTTGTAATTTATTTTCAAAATGGAATATAATATAGAAAATGAATTCCAGCTATTGTATTTGTTCAGTTACCTTGCGCAGAAAAGCACTATTTCTGTCTGCTGCTCTTTTATTCTTGTAGTTACTATTTTACTTAGGAGATAATGTCAAAAGGAATTGAACATTGTCACTGGATAATGGTCTCCCACTGCAAGACGAATGTCAAGACATTATGAAAAATAAACATTCAAGTGAAACAGAGACATTTATTTTCAAAGCAGGAAAACATTTTCCAGTCACATATTCAATGTTCTTCACTAGGTTGCTGTCAAATCAGACTATTTGTTTTGAATAAGTTAAATACACGAGAGCCACAGGTAGGCTAGCAATTTTCGTACTTCACTTACTTCCATACTCATCAAAAGTTGCATTTTTATTACCTTATGATTATGATTAAAAAAATAAAATATACTTTTCTAACTTTAGGAGCAGAAATGGAATATTTTTGCTAAATATTCATTAGGAAGCACTAGGAAATCAAATAAAAAATATATAAAACATTTGCCTATCACTGTAAATATATATATAAACTGTTTGCTAATTACTTGTAACAAAATAAAAAAATAAAAAAATAAAGCACAACTTCAGAGATCGTACTAGGTGAGATTAAGATGATACCATGGTGAATAATATTCAAGTCCTATTTCCTAATCCCTGGTTTGAAGAGAGTAGTATTCTTTCAAAAATAGGGAAAAATATAATATCCATGTCTTTTTATTGCTTTGACCATTATTACTGTTTTCATATGAGTTTTCTTTTCCTCCACTGTATGAGAAGCTGAAATCACTAATTCATGTGAGCTGAAAATCATGTTACAAGTTGGTTTAATGAGATTAGTGCTTTTTTGTAATTATTATGGTAATGCAGTTCCTATGACTCGTACAATACTTTTCTATTAATTAGTATGTGATTACTTTAGTATAATTTACTTCTTCTCAACTCCCAAGTTCTTTATACTAAGTCATATAGTCGTTGACTTTATTACATGGTTTATTTCACTGTGATTTTTTTTTTGAGTGGAGTTTGATGTTTCCATCGATCAATCCTTTCAAAGAAAGGATTTTCTGCTTGAATCTGATGTTCACAAATGTCTTTAAAATGCTCTTGTCCTATGCATGAAGCATCCTGTGGAGCTGTTACATCATATGCATATGCTGTGCAGTCATCAGGAGTCAAGCAGGACCACTGTGCCTAAATCTCTTGTGAAAGTGGTGTCTCAAGTGAAGGAAGTCATAAAATGGATCATGAGTTCTTCTGGAAATTATTCATCAAAACTTACTCTGCAGCAAAAATGTCACTCCAGCTGTGTAGGCTGTGTAGAGGATCAAGGATTTTCAGCAATAGAAATCCATTATCATTTCCCTCTCTTCAACAGGGGGGATGATGCATTGCAACAAATGAAAGCAGCCCTAAGTTTGCTATTAAAAAAAATTAGTGCTTGCAAAGAGACCGTGGTGAGTTGACACAGTCATAGGAATAACAGCAAATAAAAACTCAGGAATTACTATTTCCTATTCATAGAAAATTTGCCCTATTAAAGTATTTCTGTCCTACAAGTGACATGGAGGAAAGCTAGAGATATATTCTTTTGAATTCTCTATCAGGAAATCTCTTTGTGAGGCAAGACCAAATGTCATATAAATCAAAGGCCAAAAAAAAAAAAAAGGGAATTCATGCCCACCTGCTGAAGCATGTGTTTTATGATTCTTACATTAGAAGAGAGATATTCAAAGGATCATAATTATTTCTGTCATCATTGTCAAGATTTTCTTTTCTCAAATAAATTCAAAGTTATTATCCATTTTGCGCAGAAATATTAAAATGTTGATATATCTACTAAGTACGTTTGGTTAATGTTGATTCTAAAACCAAGACACAAAGCTTCACTTTTTTCTTTTTTTCTATTCCTCCTCTGAACGGAAACCTACAAATTCAAAATTTTTATTATATTTTAAACACAGACCAAAGCTTTATCCTATAATATCACAGAATAGATGTTTTATGCTTCAGCAAAATAGTGAATCACGACTTCACAAATGGAGTATAAATATGGCAATTTTGTTAATTATGTGTGATGATGCCATCTATCATTCTCTCTTGGAGTTAAATAAATAAATAAACAAATAATAAAAATACAAATCATGCTAGTTTCAGATTTCCAAAAAGAATACGTAATGGCTCTTTCTATGCAATCAGAAGAGAGCAGTTCACCTTTTGTTCACTTTTATATCTCTATATCTATCTCTCTGTATATTATTTTAATATATATATAAATTAATTATAAAAGCTAATTTATAAAATTAACTCCTGTTCTGTTCACATGCAGTGTAATCACTTCATCTAAAGCACAAGATTTCATGGGGGAAAATTAAACTTTCTCACAGCTTAGAAGTAATATGAAAGTGTCATAATGCTTATTTCATTGTAATGCATAGTCTGAGGGTGTAATGAAGCTTTTACCTAATCTTGTACTTCTTACTGATTTTTTTTTTTTTTTTTTCAGGATGAGAAAGGCTGACAAAAATGTATTCAAATTTTTAGAGAGAAATTAAAGATAGGCAGCATTTGATGGCATAGTTCATCAGTCTTTACACTTAGGAAAAATGGTCCTATAAATATGTCGACAAAATTACCTGCAGAATGAAAATCTGCTGCATTGTTTCCTAGTTGCATCATGGAGTTTCTCAAAATCTCAGAGAATACTGGGGAATGTAAAAAATTGTTTGTCATTTCATGCAACATGAAATGTTTGCACATTTTCATATCTATCTTTTCAGTTATCTGACACACATTGCACGCAGTGCTAGTTTGAGCTTTTCGCTGTTAAATGTCGCCTATTTTCCTCTTATACTCTATAATATAAAGCATCTTCACTAGATACCTGACATTAGATGAGGCATTCAACATTGCTAAGTAGCGACTATTTAAGTATTTGACCCTTTCTCCGCAGCTCTAGAAATTTCCTTCCCCAGCTACTATCTTTCACATCTTGGTGACATCATTTTCTTAATAACTTTACCTCACATTCTGAAAGTACAGTGTTACTTACAATAATGGTTCTTTTTATCCTGGCTTCCTGCAATATGAAATACTCTTGACAGACAAGAAAAGGATTATTTTCCTTAATCAAAAATTACTTGTGCTTTCGTAAGAAAAGCAGAAATATTTCTACTATCTTAGATAAAAGGTTATGTTTTATTCAAAATCAGAAAAAGAAATAAGCAGTACAGCTTCAAGATTAACAGACTTGAAAGATCTGTCTCAACATTGCCACTAATTAAAGTAGATTTGCAAGCTGTGCAAAATGAAAATTTATATCCCTGCTTTGGTTCATTTAAATCATTGTAACCTGAGTGTTCTGTATGCCCAGGAAGTGCTTTGCCCACTGTTACCCACTGCTAGTTGTTTGTTGTGACATTTTCTGTTTCTTCTGATGGAGCTGACTTAATTAACAGTTAAATATTTTATCAGAGTTGAGACTTAAACTTTGATTTTCTGAGTAGCAATTGTAATGACAAGTCAAAGAAAGGCTCATTTTCCTACTTTTCATTTAGGAATGGAAATATAAGTGACATATCATATAAAAATCTAACAATATCAGATATTCAAGTTTTAATATCAGGGATGAACTTATACTGAGTATACACCTTGTGACAGAAGTCCTGGTTTTCATAAGTATTTTCTTAGTTATGCTTTAGATGTTCATATTCCAGAACAATTTTTAGTTCATTAAAATAAGATTGTGCTACGTAACTAGATTTTCCACAGTTTGATATCCTGATATTTGGCTTGCTCTTAACTCCACCCCATTAATCTTGTTGTATTATGCAACACTTTGTTCACAATCTTTTAAATGAAAAGACCACAAAATTATGTGGGCATTTATTTTTTTTTATTTGTTTATTTACTTTATGTTTTAATGGAAAACAAAATCAGGTTGAAGTTTTTATTTACTGTCCCTTTGGGTTGAATTCTTCAACAGAATAGAGAAGATTATAAGGAAACACTAATTTCAGAAGCATTACACATAATATTTCCCTTGCCTTACAGAGTTTTGTAAAATTTCTATGTCAATTATCCCAGCAGAAAAAAATCATACTGGATTCAACATATTTCTGATTTATCATAGCTTGCTTAAAGACTATTGTTATACTTTTATATTTCCTGGCTATAACAAGACTTCACCTCAAGAAGAAACCCTGGGAAGTCAGCACTGATATTACTACATTAAAAATAATGACTCTTTGCATGTAAACAGGTCATTAATATATCTAAACAGACTTTTGTGATGGACTGAATAGAGAGTCTGTTTAATAACTGACATGAATATCACACTTTAATAGTAAATAACTCTGATCACATGTGTTTTCAACAGTCCCCGAAGATTATTTGCAAAATCCTCACTTAGACAATAAAGCTGTCAGCTGTCTCTGGACAATTACATATTGCCAATTCATTTCTGGATCTGGACTCAGAGGTCCTTGAACGTGGTTCCCTGCCATATGTCAGATGTTCAAAGTCGTGTAAAGTCTAACCAGTAAAAGACTGACATGAAGAAAGCCTTCAGGACCTTGCATTTTTCCATGTTCTTTATGGCCAGGTCCCTTGTTTCATTTACCAGCCACTCCACATTTTCCTTAGGCTTATTTGTGCTGCTTATGTAGTTAGAGATTTTGACTTTCCTAACTCCATCCTTTCACTCTCAGAGTCACTTTGTTCCATTAGGTTATGTGTCATTGCTTTCCTTTAATGTGTGAGGTGAGTCAGGAGCTCCTTATTCATCCTTGCAGGTGTCCTGCTGCTTTTTCTTGGTTTCCTGCACATCGTGTTTTTCAATCCTCAGGTTATAAGAAGGATCCTTTAATATCATCCAGCTTTTATGGCCCCTTTTGATGGATTATTTTGAATGGCTTCTGGAGGGACCAAACTCCGCTCTTCTGGAGTCCCAGTTTTTGATCCTGTATTTTTACTTACTTCTGTTTCATGATACCGAACTCTTCCATCTTCTGCTCTTTTGAAATTTGTGTGATATTGTATTCATCTGTAGAAGTTTTCTCAAGCTCTCATTTATGTTTTCCATATAGTCTTTTTTTATTGTCCTTTGTCATCTTTTTATTACTTCCAACTTTTGTCTTTTAGCCAAATTTAATTCTCCTCTTTCCCTTCTTTTTCTGCTCATTATTCTGTATTTTCTTCACTCTTCATTTGCATTAGCTATTGAATGACTGTTACTGAACTTCTCTTGGAAAAAAAGAAAGGTTTGCTAATCTTTTCTCCTTGCTTCTCTTTTAAATGTCTTTCTTTTTCTTATTTTCTTCTTTTGCAACATTTTTCATCTGCTTCCTACTTCTTTGTTATGTTCTGCTTGGCCAGTCTATCCTCGTTATTCCTTTATTAATTTCCTCCACTGCTGTGAAGCTAAAAACCTTGTTTTCCAAAAAAAGTGTGAATAAAACAAAAGTTGGGCAGTAACTGCAAGGCCTTTCCTGGATCCTTTCTCTCTTATTCCAAGCTTCTATCTTTCATCCCTTCTTTGGAAGGGATGTTTGGAAAAGGTTACATACATCTATAGCTCAAGTGATCATTACTTTGGACATCACTTTTGCAGGTTTGGGAGTGATATCCACAATTTTAGAAGCTTCAACACATAAAACATAAATGAAGCCACAGAAACAAAAGTTAGAATCCTACATAACAAGAAGATATTACGAGTTTTCATGAAAAATGTTTTTTTTTTCTAGAGTTTAAGGAAGAAGAGTTGATTTTTCTATTAAATGTTCAAAGAAAGCATAATACCATACAACCTTTTAATTGCTAGAAAAATATCATGCCACTTGCTAAGATTTCAGAGTAAATTTTAGCAGAAAGTTAAATTATTACATACAAAACCAAATTAGTTCAGCTTTATTAATAAAGCATTAATGTACACATCATAAGTGGAATCTTATAATTCTTAGTGTCTTGTGTCAAGTCCACTATGACCTTTGTTTTTCCAATATCTTATCCATTGCTCACACTTTTTCTAAAATGTGTCTAACTGAAGCATATATTATGAAAAATCAATTAACTTCAATCCTTTGGCTGCCTGAAGTCATCTCATCAATGAATTAGTGACCCAGAGAACATTTATTTAATTAAGAAATGTAGGATGGTGTACTGCATAGCTTTGCTATTTGCAGGTTTAATACATTAATTCCTCAAAAATTGGGTTTATATTCTCTGATTATAATTCTTACATATAACCCATTTTATTTTTCATTGAAACCTTGACCACCAATGCAAGAAGAAAGGACTGTTTTTCCTTTCTTCCTTTTCATGCCTCATCTGTAAATATACAATGGTGATATTACTTTATTTCACACCAACTGAGGCTGTGCAGTGAATCACAGCATCTCCGAAATTTATTTCCTTTCTTGGAAACAATCAGCTGTTGTTCAACAATTTGCAGTAATGCCTAGAATACTCTTAGTGAGATCCCATGACAAGAATAAAATTAACCCTAAGTCAGCAGCATGTGTTATATTAGCTTCTCTAATGACCTGCACTCAGACTACCTTGGGCTCTGATCTTGTTAAATTCAAGAAGCTAAACAGCTTCAAACTGATTACTTGGTTCAGTGACCTCAAAGGAATATAAAGTGCCACAGAGAATGGTATTAGTAATTGGGTAGGAACTGTTCTTCCCTCTGAGTAAATATGGAACTGTCACCTCAGCATGGGTTTGGAAGCTCTGTGTGCTGCTGAAAGTCTTATCCTATCCAGTCTCTGACTACCTTGACATTTTTTGCAAAGTTTTCATGTCACTTTCATGTCACTCAGTGTCCTTTTTGAAGTCAAATGCAGATGCCTGCAATATAGTTTCCTTTGGTCTGTTTTCTGTATCAGTTTCATATTCAAATAATAATGTGATAACTGTTAATATAAACAACTTCTTTGTACATTTCTTACTAGTTCTTTTTCCTATTTCACATGGAAGTAATATTGTATAGTATTAGTTTTGATTCCATAAAATGGAGTGCTTCGGTAATGAAAAGTAATTTTTTTCTCCATCCTTTTTCTTTTACAGTAGACTAAAATCTTATGAGATGAGTGTGCCTGTGGAGTCTCACATTCTTATTCTTGTGCTCAGAGAAGTTTCAGAATTACATGTTCTGTGGAAAACATGGATTGGAATCTCCAGTGTGCAATGGGGCTCACTCTTATGTACATTATGCAGTGTATTTTTCTGTATAAAGTAGTGACTGACCTAAAATTTCTAATAGTTCTATTTCTAATTGTGACAGAAACTCAGGCAGGATATTATAAAAATTTTGTTTACTTTTAACAAAGTGACTTATTAAACAAAACAAAACAAAAAGTTTTACTATATATACAAACCAAATTTGTTGCTGTGACCAGGGTCCAATGCAAGAAAGACAGAAGCACTTCTCTGATCTAACTTGGTTTATTAGTCCAGGAATTATTGAACATGGCATCTCAATACTTCTTTCCAAAACATTTGATGAGGAGAGAGAAACACTCTCTCACAGCCAATTTCACCTACTTTTGTAAAGAAGTTCTAGAGACCCTCTAGCAGACCCTCTGCTTCTGCTTTGTTTATCTCTGCTCTTTAACTTCCTCTTCCTCACTCATTTATTTAGCAGTCTCTTGCTTATGCTTTTGTATATAGCTAGCCCATTTCAATGAAACAACCTTTCCACCACGAAATTAAAGGAAATAGCTTCTTCACACAGATGTGCAAATTGATAATGAAGTAAATTTGAAGAATCCATGTGGACTAAAATCAAGACAACTTTCAATGTCTTGGAAGGAAATGTTTCATTTACACACAGATGTAGGTTAACTGAATGCGGGTGACTGGAAAAATAGAATAATTTTTATATATATATATATATATATATATATTTTATAAGAAGTTTTTCTGTAATCCATCTAGTTTGAATTGATTGCTTTTTATTATTATTATTATGTATTATGTTAATATCTTTATGCATTTTTGCACCATTGCAATTATCTACAAGAAACTGTGATGCCTATTTCTTTTTAATTGGAAAACTATTACATACCTTAATCCAGCAAACAGGATTAAGTACATTATCACATTTTAATGTAGATTGAGACTACACTTTCTTACTCAGTAATACCAATAGAACTGCTTTGGGATTACAAATCCTGCCAAGTCTTGTAATGAGATCATTCAACATTGTCTTTTCTTTCCTATCTAATACTTAGTGATTTTTTTCTATAAAATTATACCTGTCAGAGCACCATTCGAAAAGCTTCCTTTTTGCTTTAAAAAATAGCATGTGGTAAATATATTCCAGTGCTGAAAGGAGAATAAGTAAAAACCTCAAATACCTGACTATATATGCCCTTACTTTTCAGTAAACTTTATTTGTATGTGCATATGTTACAATATTGAAGGTGTGAGCTGATAATATTGTTGTCATATTTATACACCATATTTTTATCCACTTTCTCTTTTTTAAATAGGCATCTCTGCAATAGATTCCTAATCTTTCAGCAGGATTCATTCAGGAACAGCTACACTATCTGAAAAGAGAAAAATTACAGTTTCTAATACCTTGTGATTTAATTTCTCCAAAAACCTCCAAAAGAAAAAAGTAATAAAAAATATGACATAAAGTTACACAATAGCTATATAGTTCAGTTCTCTTCAAAACAAATATTTCTTGTATTTATAGTAGGTGTCACTGTATAATAATTTAATCAGAAGGTCACTGGAGTCTGTCAGTGCCTTTCATGGACTTGTGGGGGTTGTATCTAATTCTTACTTTCTTGCTCTCATGGATAATTTGGTGAAATATGAAATCTTTTTCTTCTTTTCCTTTTTTTTGGTGAGGGAAGAGATGGAGGGAAATCTGCTCTTTAATACAGACTTCTCATTTCTTTCACTTTGTGTCTTTTTGCTTATTGTAATAGCTGCCTTACTTATTTTGAAGCTGATCTTGGTTATTATTTTTGTTTGCTTTTTTCTTTGCTTTCTAACAGTAAAACAGGACTTGTCATTTTCAGTTTAATCCTTTGAGCTACCAGCTCTTTGTCTGCATTTCCTGTGGCAAAAGCACTCCTTAACAGAGTTTCTAAACTCAGATAGATAGAACTATTTTTTTCTTAATCTTGCAATTTATCAGCTTTTGTACTGAGATTTTGTATTGCGAAGGTTTTCTAGCAGCTACCCCTTTCCTGTAAGCAATTTACATGTAGTCAAACCAATTTATACATGTTTATTTAAAAATGATATACGACTTCCAATATTATTAGTACTTTAACGCCTTCATTTTTAATAGCAGAAGTAGTTTTCCAAAATGAGTATTAGTCTCTGCCTACATTTTTAAAAGATATTAAACTCCATGTATTTTTTAGGACAGAATCCTTTACAAATAATAAAACATCACATACTACCTGCTATTGGGAGAAGGGTTTGTTATATTTTCTTATAAATTTGTGTGTGTTACTTTTTTTTTTTGAGACTTCCTGCTATGCAAGCTTTTTATTGGAATTGTTAATTATACCATCATTAGAACTATATCTTGGAAAGTTGAGCCATTTTTATGTGGTTAGCTGCCAAATTTTGTTGTAGACTGTAAAGGATTTTGCACCACAGGAAAATGTCCGAGTCCCTAATTCTCACTTGTAGTATATCATGACAGTTTTAGTGTGTCATGTGTTAGATATGACTCCATCCAATTCAGAGTAACTTTTGGAAGACTGATGGAATGAATATCATAATGTGGTTATTTAGGTGATAGGTTCCAGATCATATATGTCTTTATAAACATATATGCTCTTTCATTGTTTACAATTAAATTAGATGCATAATAAGAGCAGTTATTTATACTGGGAAAAATATATATTTTTTATTTTTTTTTTATATCTATACATACATTATTCTAATCTACTTTGTCTTAATGTGTAGGTTTTCTAGTCTGTAAAACTTTTTTACTCCTTTTTTTTTTTTTAAATGAACCTATTAACCGTAGGCAATTATGGTGTTAACCAGTTAGTTCCTCCTTCTTCTTTCCTCCAGAGCAAAACTAATTTCCATCCTTCAGGCTCTTTCCTCCTTTATTTTAAGACAATCTAATAAGACAATTTGATGAAAAGATCTGGCAAAATAACAGGTGAAATAAATCTAGATTTAATTATTGGTTTTTTTTTCCACATTGTTGAGTTTAATGAATGAGTGTATGATATACTCTGAAAATCTTTGTTTCACACTTTGAAAATATAGAGAGAAAGACAACGACTCTTTGGAAAGAGAACTTCAGAGCAATGATTCAAGATATTTCACTATTCACCATATCAAGAGTGTCCTGGTTTTGGACACTCCATCAGGGTCTGAAAAAGCTCCAGTCCTTGATAAGGTGATTTGCAAGAGTCTTAATTCAGAACATTGTATATTTTCCTATCTCCTTCAGTTCTTCCATGGTTCCTGGCCTGTAGAAGAAACTTAAACCATCAAGCAGGTTAAGTTTAACCATTTTTTTCAGAAGTAAGAAGAGACTTCAGTTTTCATGAGGAATAGCTCTCTTCTTTCATTATCCAGCAGAGCTCCTAAAGCTATTTGGTTCCTAAAAGCCAATTCTGGCTTTTCCAGAGTGTGTAGATTGTGGGCACTTACCTTGTTCATTGCTACACAGTTTGTGTTTGCTTTATCTAGGTTAAGGCTATATTTGGATATTTGTCTAGGTATACTAATCTGTGAAGCTCTAAGTAAAGCTGACCTGATAGCCTGACAAATTATTTTGCTTTATTTGAACACTTGTATTAGGGTTTTTTTTTTCCCTTTTAAATAAAAATGACAAATTTGCAGAATGTGTGGAGTTGACACTTGTCAACTAAGTATAAACACTCATTAAATGTAAATCAGATGTATGTTACCTTGAAATTACTCCAGACCTTCCATTGCCAAGTAAATCACTGTGCAGTTTGCCAAGGAGTTATATATTTGCCTTACCAAAACACTGCCTTCTTCCTTAATATTTCTATGCATTTCTGTGGTTCATATGCGATAACAATCAAGGAATATAAGTTCTATAAGTTTCAGAGCCAGAGAAATTCATTGCAAAATGCAAGGTCTTAGATTGAGAAAAAACAAACAGCTACCAACTTTGGTTCCAAAATAGAGGTTATCCAGAATAGAAGTTTTTACTTTTGGGAAAAACTGAAGGCTCCTGGTTTGCCAGTAGATGGAAATGAGTCTTCCATGGAGACTGTCAAAACTGGAAAATGTGAAAGTTCCTAGATATCAGTGGCTCAGGAGCAGGATTGTACAGAAGTACAATAATCCATTCAACTGCAAAACAGTGATATGTTTATGAAGAGTTTACATAGCACCACTGACTGCTGCAGGAGCCTGTTATTCAGTGACCTGAAAAGTTCATCTCAGTAATATGTAATGCATGTGTGGAATGGAAAAAGAGTTAGAAGCTTGAGGTAGAGGGAAAGAAGTCAGGACAACAGTCTGGAAGAGGATAAAGATGATGTAGACATAAAAGCAGAAAACTGAGAAAGATATCAGAAAGAAATGATAGGATTGTGGGATATAGCTGAGAGAACATAATAAATAAGAAACACAGATGCGGAAGACAGAAGAAAAGGAACTAAAGGATGCTGTCTGGCCTCGCTGAATAGCTGTTAGATTATTCTGGAGAATCCAGAATATCTTTTTTATATATCTTTATTTTTAATTTTAGGATTTTTTTTTGTCATATTGATTAACTACTGAGATAGCAAAGTCAATTCTCTCTCTGCTAATTAAACCTCTTTAAGTCTGTGCATTTTAATACGTTCTCTGATTAGTCGTTTTTCTCTGCTCTTCCTTTCCTACCCTTTGAACTTTTGGTAGGTATTGTCAACTCCCTGTCTGAAATATTACATGCCTGAGGTCTCAGCTAAATGACTGGTAGAACTATATCATTCTCAGTCTAGATATTTTGAGGGGAATTGTACTGAGATCCATAGGTTCACAAAAAAAATGAAACATTGCACCCACAATTAAAATTATAGCAATTTCTGTGCAGACTTTTTTTTTAGGAGTGCTAAAATGGACACAATAAAAGTATCTAAGCTTTCAGTCTACCATTCAAAGTGGTGAAGTCCTGGTGAAGTGGATAGCTGAAGCCACGGCACTTCTGATTTATTTGCTTTAAACTTCATTCTTAGTAGAGTTTGGCAGAAAATTTTCTTTTTTTTTTTTCCCTTCAGTATTATACAGAAGGTATGTGTAACAAGACAGACATCTCTTAGACTCTATTTATTTTCACACAGGTTTTCATTCAGATTGATCTTGGCATTAGTTTCTTTTTTTCCACTTGAAAAGCAAAATAACTAATTAGATTGCAGAAAATTCTAGTCAAGAAAACTGTATGTCAAAGTACACAGACTGACAGAAGTTTCAGTAGGAAACCAGCCTGTAATAAGCTTGATAAGCTGAATAATCAGTTGATTTTTCTGTCTAAAATTCAATTGTAGCAATACATATAAGTTGTAAAATCCACCCCAAAAAACTAAGGGTGTGCTAAATTCATGTTAGTTTGATCAATAATCTGAGTGTAGTACATATTTTTGATTTAATACACATAATACCAGAATTCTAAACATTTACTGTTGAGATAAAAGGAAAAAAAAAAATGCAAAACACCTTCTTTTCCAAAATTGATTGGCTATCATGATGCTTTCTCCATGATCCACTTTGAACAACTAATAAAGGAATCTTATTACGAAACTAAAGAAAGCATTAGTAGAGACATGCTAACCAGAGAGAAACATAGAACCACAGAATGGTTAAGGTTGGAAGGGACCTCTAGAGATCACCTAGTCCAACCCCCCTGCTCCAGTAGAACACCCAGAGCACATGGCACAGGGTGGCATCCAGGCAGCTTTGGAAGATCTCCAGAGAAGGAGACCCCACAGCCTCTCTGGCAGAGAGCCTGTGGAACAGAGCCTGTTCCAGTGCTCTGCCACATTCACAGGAAAGTTCTTCCTCTTATGGAGTGGTTCAACTTACACCTATTACCCCTCATCCTGTCACCGGCCATCATGGAGAAGAGCCTGGCCTCATCCTCCCTATAATCACCCCTCGGGTACTTGAACACGTTAATCAAATCTCCTCTCAGCCTTCTTCTCTCCGGACTAAACTGGTGCAGCTTGCTTAGTCTTTAAGGGACTGGAGCATGAGAAATACTCC
>JAWLRI010000157.1:4478735-4488743 GCA_034781795.1 Crypturellus tataupa
CTGGGATGGACCCTCTCTGGAAGCTCCACGTCCCTCTTGTCCTGGGGGGCCCAGAACTGCACCCAATACTCCAGGTGTGGCCTCACCAGGGCTGAGCAGAGGGGCAGTCCCTTGACCTGCTGGCAACGCTCCTCCTCATGGAGCCAGGATCTCATTGGCCTTCTCGGCCACAAGGGCACACTGCTGACTCGTGGTTAACTTGTTGTCACTGTGGACTCCCAAATCCTTCTCCACAGAGCTGCTTTCCAGCAGGTCAACCCTTAATCTGTCCTGGTGTCTGGGCAGCACCCTGCACTTGTCCTTGTTGAACCTCATGAGGTTCCTCTCTGCCCAACTCTCCATCCTGTCCAGGTCTCTCCGAATGGCAGCACATCCCTCAGAGTGTTGGCCGCTCCTTCCAGTTTAGTGTCGACCCCATTTATCACCACCCTCTGGGCTCTGCCATCTAGCCAGTCCTCAATCTACTTCACTGTCCACTCATCCAGCCCACACTTCCTAAGCTTCCCCCTGAGAATATTATGGGAGACTGTGTTGAAAGCCTTGCTGAAGTCAAGGTAGACAAAATCCACAGCTCTCCATTGTCCATTCAGCTAATCACTTCATCATAGAAGACTATAAGTTTCGTCAGACACGGCTTTCCCTTGGTGAATCCATGCTGACTACTCCTGATCACCTTCTCTTCCTTGACATACCTTGAGATGGTCTCTAGGATGAACTGTTCACCTTTTCAGGGATAGAGGTGAGGTTGATCGGTTTGTATTTTCCCAGCTCGTCCTTCTTGCCCTTTTTTAAGACTGGAGTGACGCTAGTTTCTTCCAGTCCTCCAGGACCTCTCCCACTCTCCGTGACCTCTCGAAGATGATGGAGAGAGGCTAAGCAATGACCTCAGCACTCTTGGGTGCATCCCATCCAGGCCCATAGATTTAGGGGTGTCCAGATTGCCTAAATAACCCCTAACCCATTCTTCCTCTCTCTTGGTTCTCTCTCTTGTCTCTACATGGGGACTGGTCTTAGCAGTAAAGACAGATGCAAAGAAGGCATTTAGCAACACTGCCTTCTCTGCATCCTCCGTCACCAAGGCACCCTCCACATTCACCATCAGACTAACATTTTCCCTAGTCTTCCTCTTGCTGCTGATGTATTTGTAGATGCCCTTCCTGTTGTCCCTGACATCTCTCACAAGTTCTAATTCCAAACAGGCCTTGGCCTTCCGCATTGCATTCCTGCATTCTCTGACAATGTTCCTATATTGTTCCCATGTGCCCTGGCCTTTCTTCCTCATTATGTACATGCTCTTTTTCTCATTGAGTTTACCCAACATCTCCCTGCCCTTCCACACAGGTCTCCTGCGCACCTTGCTCAACTTCTTTCTTATAGGAATGCACCGAACCTGAGCTTGGAGAAAGTGGTGCCAACTCTCCTGCACACCCTCTCTTTCTAGGATTCTAGCACAGGGGATTCCTCCAAGGAACTCCCCGAAGAGGTCAAAGTTAGCTCTCTTAAAGTCCAGGGTTGCAATCATGAATTCCAACATCTCACGGTAACTGCAGCCAAGACTGCCCTCACTCTTCCCATTTCCCACTAGACTATCTCTGTTTGTTAGTATCAGGTCTAGCAGCGCCCTTGTTGGATCATCAACCAACTGCAGCAAGAAGTTATCTGCAGTGTTCTGCAGGAACCTCCTGGCCTGTCTGTTCCTAGCTGTGTGACTATCCCAGATATCAGGGTGGTTGAAGTCCCCCATAAGGATCAGGGCCTGGGATCGTGAAGCTTCCTGCAGCTGCCTGTAGAAGGCCTCATCCACTTCCTAAGAGTAACGTAAGTACCAAGCATGGTACTTACTAAAGCTATAGATCTTCACTTTCCAGGCAGTTACAGAGAGTGTAAAAAGTAAAAAAAAATGTAAAAGACAATGTAAAAACTTGCTTCATTATTTCATTATTTTTTGTATATATGTTCTAGATATGTATATTTGTAGTACACTGCACATGAATTAATTCTCACACAATAATACTGGAGCCACTGTAGTGATATGTAATTAGTACTCTCTACCCTGAACGGTAATATTAAATCTTAGGACACATCTTTCATGCATTCCTGTTTCTAGTTTCTGCTTTACTTGGTTCCTTTGGCATTTACCCAGAGCTCTGACAGAGTGAGAAGGAATTATGCATTCCATAGAGGCTTAATCCTGTTATGTTTCCACTAGTAACAAAACTGAGTGGCCTACAGAGGTCAACAACTTTTAAAGGCAAATATGTGTGTTTGAGATATGTGCATATTTTTTATTCCCCCAGAACAGAGGTAAGCACATGGGTTTCTCAGAAGAAGGTAGAAAGAATTGTGCCTAGAAATATTTTCATTCTTCAAATAAGTATTCTTGGTAATGACTTGCTTCTCTGTGAGACTTGTACCCTCAGGCTCCAATCAAACATCTAAACAGTAATGTTTTGCTTTAAATGAGATCCAATTTTTTTTAAGTTTGTTCTAAACCCAATTCAAGTTTCAAGATGATATGGGGAAATATTCCTAATACTTCTATTTAAAAATAGAATCTTCCAATGACATTTTTTACAATATATTCACAGCATTCTTGCATATATAAGTATGCTGCTTGTAGTATGTGTACCATCTGTACAGGACAAAATTTGATTTAATTGATATGCTGGGGAGAATTTCAGTGAAAACATGGCTCTTATATTGGAGTTCCACAGGAAGAGATGGTTTGTATTGCATTTGTGACCAGCTGTACTGAAGAGTAATATCTTCATTTGTGGGTGGATGAAGTAATTAAGTAATCAGTTCAAAAGTGCTGTTTTCTAGATTTGAAAGAGAAGATATTTTCCCTGAATGTTAATGTGGTTTACAAGCTCTGGGCTAGATGATAAACTTTGTTTTTCAGTTGCAAATCTCAAAAAAAAGAACAAAATGTAGAATCTACAAAGGCAGTAGGATATTTTCAAGACCATGTGTTCATGCTGGATTTCAGCTGCTACAATTGTTTCTCAATAGGGAGGCCTTAATAAGGGATTCTAACAAGATCTGTTAAAACAAGTCGCAGATATCCCGAATCGTAAATATGTCAGTGCAGTAAAGCTTTAGAAGAAATATGTGCAATTCAATAACACTGACCCAAAAGATTCAAAATGTGCTATCTGGTGGTAATGACACAATTCTAGCAGCTGTTGCCTTCCTAAAAACAGTCGTTAGTGCAACTATTTAACATGGAGTACTCCTCCTTAGATAAACAGTACATAACAGTAATTCAAAATGGCTATATTGCATGCTAGTATTTCTGGCTTTATATGGAATTCAAACTATTAGTACAAGCATATCTTGTCATGTTAATTTTGTCTATAACAGAGAAATCTTTGTAGGCTGTGTGGGTAATATTTTTTTCCTGTGAATAGCACTTTGTCCTCAGACATAGATGCTGTATGTCCATGGCTAAGATTTTAAAACAGTTCGTAGTCTGACTAATGCCAAATCACTATCAAGGGTTAGCCAGTGTCGTGTAAATAATTGCTGTCGGCTATTAAAGTCAGAGTCCCATACCTCATCTCTCTACTCAGTGCATAGGTTTAAATAGTGCCAGATGAACTTTGGGGCAAAACAGATAAATGCTGGAATCTGACTAAATAAGTCATCTATGCTTATGATTTAAGATTTTAAATCCAAGACCTCAGAAATGAAAAGCCAGTTGCATCATCTGCGCTTCTAGTGCAATCTGGTCACATTTTGATTTATTGCTAATCACTCTGTACAACTTTTATCATAGCATTTTCATAAAAACACTTGGAAATAACTAATTTTTTAGTCTATTAAGTCTTCTCTCAGCAGAGTGAGAGCTCCCTTCCCTGCATTAATGAGGGTGAAGTAAAATCAAAAAAAAAAAAAAAAAAAAAGTAGAGTCAAATTGCTTCTGATAAACATTCTTCCATCTTTGGAGTTTAATTTTTTTTTAATTACAGAGGACAAAAATAGAGTGCATTCCAAAGAAGTATCAGCATCAAGTATGGTTGCTACAGGCAGATTTCATTTGCATTCCTGCTATTTACATGTTGAGTTTTTTGCATCTATGCACATCCATTCATTGCAAATGAGTATTTTTCCAAGACTTGAATAATTCCCCAACTCTTTGGCAAACTCTGTGTTTTCTTTTTGAAGCTGTATATTCAAAATATTACCAGCCAAATTGTGAAACTTCCTTTTTTTTTTTTTTTTTTTTTTGAATGAATCAGCGTTTTGGGGTGACTATGAGCAGTCTTAACTTCTTCATGTAAATGCTAAAGTTTATTTTCCACTTTCTTCTACTTGACAAGATGGTGAGAGAAAGGGTTTTAGTGTCAGTTTATTAACATAGCACTAGAATATTTGGGTTCCTTCTAGGGTTGTGATTTTTTAATCTATGACCGAACTTCTTCAACATTATTTTGTTTTTTCAACCATAAACCAGGTTGCTGGTGAGAGGAGATATGTTGCTGAGATTTGTACTTGCAAGTGAGAAAAAAATGGTCAGGCATATAAAAGCTGTGACAATCTTGGCTGCAGTGACCACAAGATTTACAGGGTTAAATGACAAGAGTTACAGGGTCATGCAGGGAATGGATAAGGCAAGAAACAGGATCACAACATAGGACTTCAGAGAACTCTGGCCTGCTCAGGTGCTCAGGAACCCATTTGGCAGAAGCTCATGGGAAAAAGTCATGGACAGAAGTGTCCAGGAAAGCTGAATAAGGCTGAGAAATCACTTGTGTCCATACTCAGGAAATCAAGCAAAGGAATCTTTCAAGGAAAGGCATCAGGAGACTTTCATGGATGAATATGCAGCTCCTGGCTGAAATCAAACATAAAAAGGAGAGAAAGATGACAGGTGGTCTGGGAGGAATAAAGACACAGTCTGAGTGTGCAGGGATGGGGCTAGGAAAGCCAAAGCCCATGTGGAGTTCAATCCGCCAAAGGACATGAAAGGTAAAAGGAGTGGGTTCTTCAAGCAATAAAAGGAAGGCAATGAAAATTATGGGCCTGCTCCTGAATGGCAGTGTGGACTTCATGACAAAAGATACCAAAAAGATGAAAGAGGAAGTGCCTTCCTAACCTCAATCTTAACTTGTGAGATTGGTCTTCAGTAGTCACAGGTTGCTAAAACCACTGAGAAAGTCTAGAGTAAGGATGATTTACCTTATCTGGAAGAGGTTGGGAAATATGCAAACAAACTGGATGAGTCCAATGGCCATGACAGAATGCACCCAAAAGTGCTGGTGTAGTTGGCCATTACCATTTTAAGCATATGTTTGGTAATCTTTAAAAAGTCAAATGTCTTTCCCATCTTCAGCAAGGGCAAGAGGGAAGATCTGGAAAATTACAAGCCTGCAAGCCTCGACTTGGAACCTTGAAAGATGATGGAGCAAATCCTTCTGGAAATCATTTCCAAACATACAAAAGATAAGAAAATGACTCAATTGTTGGATAAGGAAAGAGCTGTGTTTGTTGTATATTTCCACTTTTCTCAGTGTCAAGACTTTTGACACTGTCTCCCACAATGCCATCACAGACAACTTGATAAAGTACAGATTGGCCCTCCAGAGTGAAGTGAGCTGAAAATTGGATGAACTCTGGCCAGATTTAGATGGTTATGAAGATTGGAACAAAAGACAGCTGGAGGCTGGTCAGTAATTCTGCACCTTTGAGTTGCTCCTGGTTCGAGGGCTAAGATGCGATTTGATGAACTCCACAATAAGGCAGAGTACACCCTCAGCAAGTTTGAAAATGATACAAAACAGAGGAGATGCTGATGCGCCAGGTGGTTCAACAGGATCTTCACAGAGACTTCAACAGGCTGGCAGGAGTCACATGAAGTTCAACAGTGGAAATTTAGTCTGGAGAGAAGGTTTCACTGGACCTTGTCACTGTTTATAAAAATTTGGGGTTTAAAATTTGAGGGTCAGCCCATACTCTTCCCAGCGACTGGACAAACAGCAATGAGTCAAACCTGAAATACCAGTTAGATATAACAAAAAGTTCCTGTTTGTTTGTTTTTATTATTGTATATCAAATATTGGATATATTGCCAGGGAAATACAGAATTTCTTTAATTTGGTCAGAAGTTCACATGCATATATTTAAGGCAGGAGAAAGTGATGCTAAGCTAGTAATGTTTAAGATTAAACTTGAAATATCAGGAACTCCTTAACTAATAAGGAAATAATAGAAAATTATTACAGCTCTCTGAGTAAATTAGAAAGAAAAAAAAAAAAAAAAAAGAGTGCCTGAATTAGCCCACTCTGTCCACTAGACTGGTTCATTTGCCTTGTACCACTTCTGAGTGAAACATTTGTATTGGCTCAGAGATCAATTATTTATTTAAATAGTAATAAATCAATCATCACCTTCACATTTGTTCTCAGAAGTGCAGGAGCTGAGATGTAATCATTGTCATTCAATGACAGTTTAGGTGGCTTGTATTTCACATGAGACAGAAAACCTGGGTAGTTAATGAAGACACTGTATATTTGAGCATCTTGGTGAAAAGTCAGTAAGTTTCAACTGACGTCAATGAAGATGTGAATCCAAGAAACTGCAGGTGGAATGAAGTACGCAGTCTATCAAAGATCATCACATCTGAAAGACAAAGAAGAGTTATCTTCCTTTAGAAAATTCAAAATAATTCTCTGTTCCTCTACCTTTATTAGCTTGTTTTGTACAGGAACTATGAGCTAACTAGAGTGATCGTATTTTATACATTGAATGCAGTTAGATATTTATCTTCACTTTAAGTGAGCAACCATAAGGGGTATCCCACAATCTCCTTGTTATATTATTTTCCATATTTTTTAAGTTGTCTTTGAGAACTGGTTCTTGGCATAGTTGGCCAATTTTTGTTCAATTGACAGAAACAGAAACAGAATGAACAATGTTCTCCCTCTTGTTAACTATTTTAAGGATAAGTTTTTAGGCTTGAGAGATGAAATGTATTTCCATTTCAATATGAAAAAGTGGTTTTGTGTCTTCTACATTTTCACAGTGTAAGTTTTAGTTTTCTACAGGCCAGGCATCTGTTAGATTATGTTCAGTGGGAATAAATATTTGATGACCACAATTTCATTCTCACATTCCAAAACCCTGATCATTTGAAATAATCTGCTAGGAAAAGTCTTTTCAGATATATCTGTGGGATGATAATAGACTTCACTAGAGATAGTATATGAATCAAACAGTATATGGATCTAAGACTCTCCTAAATAATTTAGAAGTATTGCTCAATAACTCCTCTGTTAGGCTATAAAAATCTGTGAAGGATATGCAGGAACCCCTGATTTCTTTTCTCTTGCAGTCAGCTCCTGAAATGGACAATCTTGTCTTCGCTGCTTCACCCTTTAAACCATTAGAGTTGGCTGTTGTGTGCTTCTGATCTGTTTTGGAGACAGTTCAGGACAAACTCGTTATGACTGTGCTGTCAGATGGATATTTACCAGAGTGCATGAAGTTCCTCATGGCATAAATAAATTCAAATCTTTAGTTTCTCTTATCTGCAGTATGTGATTTTTTTGGTCTGCAGTGATCGTAAAGGTGAAGGAAATGCAAAGGAGGAATAAGAGTATTGATTTTTTTTCTTGAGGAGTTTCTCCTCAAAATCTCAAAAAAAGTGAAAAATTATATAAATTTCAATGAAATACTCATATTTTCTACATTTGCAAGACTTTTTATATTGATATAAAGTGAAATCAAATTAGCTTAATGACTGGGCACTTCATGGTTAGCATTGAGTATCTCCACCTCCATCACTCAGTATCTCTCAGCCATCCTCATAATCAATAATCACTCATAATCACTGAAGCCATAGTCTACTGCCATAACCATTTTCCTTTTTTTTCAATTAAATCTAGACAGATTCATCTATTTTTTCTCCCCTTTTTAATATTTGCATTAACATTTTTAGTATCAAATTTGCTAATTTTGTACTGTAGAGATTTTGTTATTTCTTTGTGCAAAATGGGACATATTTTGGCAACTGGAGCTTCTTTGGATAGGTTTGACTACAAACACAAACATATTTTGGAATTCCATAGTAATTAGCACTGAGTTAAAAAAAAGAAAAGCTAGATATCTGACTTAGAAAAATAAAGCAAACCTTTGCCCTCCCCTTGTATTAGTAGATTTTCCAGAAAGACTAGAAGTGTGCAGTCCTTTTACAAGTAGATATACTTGTAGATATACCAGTATACTTGCATACATACAAAAAAAATCTCACATTGAAAATCTTTGAAATACTCAGGTCAATATCTCTACAATGTTCCAAACAGTAGCAGTGAAGAGGAAGCTGCTTCTAAGTCAGGGCACGACAAAAAGTAACAGATAGTAATTTATTTATAATGCATCATAATTTTGTTATGCCTTTCATACCAACAGATTTTTTTCTAATTTTCTAAAAGAAAAAATATTATGTCAGTGAGTACATTCTGTTTTTCTTTTCCTTGTTTTGAAATATATTTCTCATAAGAAACAGTAGAATAAAATGTGTTGTATAATAATAAGAAAATAATGTTCAGCTTTGCCACTACAAGACATTTTACTTGAGAAAAGTTGAAGAAATAACTTCAGTTGGTGCTCTAGTACATATTTGTGAATGAGCATGAAAGCTGTGTCCTACTCCATGGTAGATGAGGGGGTTTTATTGTTTTTAATTTTTCTTCTTGAAATGACTTTTGAGAGTTCTATGATTTTGGTTCGGACATATAATCTTAAACTTCATGCGGTAGAAGCTGAATTTTGATAGTCCCTTTCTGTCATATGTTTTCCTTAGGAATAAAATTATCCTGGTAAGCATGAATTTTAATAGGAAAAAAACAAAATAGTAATTAACATAGGAATATAAAATGTAATATTACTAAAATATTTAATAAAAATGAAGAGTCAAAGTTAATGTTCTATCACCTGTGTGCAGCGTTAATCTGATTTTGCCAGTACACCACCATTTGACTACCTCTGTCATCCTTTGTCTTGTACCTGCATTGCAATGTCCCTGAGTAAAGTCCAACTCTTTAGTAGTTGCTTATAAAACAGCTTGTACAATAGTTCATTTAGCTGTGACAAAAATACAGGAATACATCCTTGAGACTAGATAGTAAGAGTTTGCATATATTAGCTGTTAAACTTTGAGGTATGCTTTTAAAATTCCATCCTTCCAGATAAAAAGTAGTGTGTAAACACAAGTTCTGTTTTCTGTTCTCATTAACACTTTAAAAAAAAGTGAGGAGTGTCTTGAAACCAAGAATGAATGCAAAAGTGAAAGAGTAGCTGGTTATTCAGTGATCTTTCCAAACCTTGGTCATGTTGGATGATTGTTCCTCTGATTCTGTGTCTTTAGCTGTATTGTATGGAATCTACTTATAAGGTTTTCCCAATGAAAAAATAAAAATAAAAATAAACCTGTCAAATTTCCTCTTAAGTCTTGTAATTAAAAACATGATCTTTGAGGAAAGATCCTCCCCAGTAACTTAGAAATCCCATTGAAGTTTGTTAAAAGGACTTAGCAACAACAGAAAAATCACCAAAAATAGTTTAAATCTAATTTTTCATTAGTATGCAAACAAGAGTTATCTTTTTTGAAATTCAACATATTAGATAATTAGTTTATGAAGAATCAAAACAGATTTTTATTTAAAAACATAAAAGAGGATAGAGAGAGGAAAAGATTAGGCCAAAAGCAAACTTAGAGTAGTATGCCCTAGTCAGGAAGATTTAGTTTAAAGGATTATCACACCAGTGCGACCTTTAGGGAAAATCTTACCTCGGCAGATTCAGTGGCAAAATTTCTGTTAACACAAATGGATCTAATACTGTACTCTTTAAGCGTGTTGCACCACAGTCAGCAATCTTGAACACCAGGAGGTGAAGTCTCCTTGAAGGGGAGAAGGATTCTTTCTTTTTCTTTTTCTTTTTCTTTTCTTTTCTTTTCTTTTCTTTTCTTTTCTTTTCTTTTCTTTTCTTTTCTTTTCTTTTCTTTTC
>JAWLRI010000157.1:4488843-4506412 GCA_034781795.1 Crypturellus tataupa
TTCCTTCCTTCCTTCCTTCCTTCCTTCCTTCCTTCCTTCCTTCCTTCCTTCCTTCCTTCCTTCCTTCCTTCCTCTTTAATAATCACAAATATGAGTCTATAATTCTATGCGGGTATGGTGTTGAAGGGTTTACGGTTGAACTCGATGATCTTCAAGGTCTTTTCTTTGATACTTTTAAGAAATATTTAATATTCAAAATTCATTAATCCGTCAATTTTTCTTGTGTTTTGTTTGTGTTGTTTCAAAACTGTAGTGCACTTTGTCATTTGTTTGGCTTCAAGAGGCAATAAAGCAACTGTAACAGACTAGCATGCTTTTAAGTATCCATAATTCATCTAGGCTTAGGTAAATTATACTTTCCTTGAAATCTGCACACTGTTTGGGATGGATGATCAAAAATGAGAAGGAATCTTCCTGGTTGTTATGACTTTGTTATGAAATGTATAACAAATCAGAAATATGAAAATAAATAAAGAGATTATTTTAACTCATGATGACATTCAGCATCTTTTGAAGTGAATTAAAAATGTTTTAGAGGAAGACATTTTCTAATGTCATTATTTGTAAAACCAATATTGTCAAACGCAGGAGGTTTTAAGTAGTGGTTTAAAGATATATATTATTTGATCTGCACAAAAAGTCTCCAGGTAGATGGATTTCACTGAAACTCATTAGATTCTGTACTTTTTGTCCCCCGTACGAGCTGATTTATTCTCTCTAATCGTAATTAAAAGCAAATCTGACAGTAAGAGAAATGGGCAGAGTCAGAAAATGCAAGTACTTTACGAGTGCTTATGCACCTTTCCCACATTTGCTGAATTCACTGAGAACATATTCATGCTTGCTTCTATATTTGCTGGATCAAGAATTTAGTTAAAATCTCTTTTTGCTTCTTTCTCTTTATTATTAATGTGCAATAAGATGTCATAACAGTATACATGAGGTAAAGTCTGGAAAATATTTCTGAACTTTCTTCTCTTCCCAGCTAAACAAGTTTAAAAAACTTATCTGTATTTACAAAGAGACAAGGCTTCACTGCAGAGTATGGATCTTGTTGAAAATTTCTGTGATTTATTTGAAATATATTGTAACTGAAACATACAAAAACAAACAAGTTTTTTTGTTACATTATTTTAAAATCCTTGTTATGTGTGGCCAGCGTATCTGTTATTATTAAAAAAAAAAAAAAATTGTCTGCAAAGGGGAGTGAGGGGGCTATCTAAATGTGCAAAAACACTGCACCATATGTTGCCTCTTCAGAAATTCTCTATTTTTTTCTTCCTAAAATTTATTTTACTTATTTCCCTATCTCTTTGCTTATGTTCTTTCAGTTAATATTATTTCTTTTGCATTAGAGAGCATTGAGTTCAGATGTACCATTTTCAGATAATATCCATTTCCATATAGAGTAGGAGGAGAGGAAAAAGCTAACAATATCTCTTAAGCCTTTTAGTTCTTATATTTTTTCAAAAAGATGTTCTTCACATTTCTCTTACTGACAATCAGAAAGAAATACCACACTGTAGGATGCACCCCTTAGAGAAGCAATATCGTTGAAATGCTTGGAGGACTTTTCTAAAAGCTTTACTTTTACTGTACAAAGCAGCGCGCTTCCACCCACAACAATGTTTTTAAAGAAGGCTTCACAATCCCGTATGCTTTATTATCTGTTGAAAAATCATGCCTGATGAAGTCATTTCTTATATAGAAAAAAAAAATAGAAGGGAGGATCCCCTTAAAAATACTTTTTTAGTATATTAGACAGTATTTAAACAGTTGCCAAAAGAACGTCACAGGGTGGTAGTGACATTGAGTAGTGCAGATGAGACTCACCTCAGCCCAGAAACAGGAGGCAATTCATGGCCTCATACAATGAACCCTGAGCCTGTTTTCCAATTACTTGAGCGCTGGCATTTACACTTAAACATATCAGGTTCTGCATTCTGGGATCTTTGCTGCTGCTGTGTCTGTGGTTATTTCCTTACCCCTTACTTAAACTTCTGTGCTATTTCAAACCGTAAAATCTACATTCTGGAAGCTATTCTTGTAGAATAAGCTCTTTGGACTTTTAAAATTTAATGTACTTCCCTCAGAACATTTTTCAGGAACCCTAAAGTGATAGATCACAAGAACAGGTGAAGACATCAACATCCAGAAGAGTTTCATTTTGTGTAAAACTCCAATGCAGTTTTGGTATGCCACATTTTCGTTTGTACGTTATCAACGTGTGCCTAAGCCTTCTGAATCATAATGCAAACTAAGCAGAGGAGAGATGGGATTTGGGGCGGAGAGACACTTTGGAATGGCACTTTCAAATTTTGGAAGATTATATGCTGCTGAGATATATAAATGCATTGTCACTCAGTTTAATCAATCTGGATCTCCATGAAAAGATAAATGACCCAAATGAAATTTAGCCAGAACATCAGTTCATTTTTGTTCAAACTGAAAATATTGCCTACAGTTTGCTATGTAATTTTAGGCATTTTACACTGAAATAAATAAAAAAAAAATCTACATTGCTTAGTTAGGAGAAAAAAAAAAAAAAAAAACTCTTAGAGATACCATACATAGCACCCAGAAATTACAAATATTACAGATATTACTAAAAAATAAAACATGCCTTTGAAGCTACTTTTACTTTCATACAAAAAGATACTTATATTTTTCACTTAATGTTTCAACTTAAAAATTAACATTATATTCAACTTACTTATTAATTTACGATTTTCCCATCAAGTGTTATAGAATGTTCATTGAAAAGGAAATGCATCATTTCACCAAAAAAAATTTTAAATTTGCGTATGAAATTTATGTACTAAATACTGCTAATTCATTGCATCCTAACTAGCGCTGATACCACCTGTTCCATAAGCTACCAAATTTGAGAGTTCAAGTGAAATAAAGGTATAAAGAATTCAACCTCTATTGCCTATATTATATTTAAATTAAATAATTAGTATTTGTAATATAAAGAACTAAACACCTAATTAAATTATTATAGTCCTATATATGGAATTATTACATGATTATGTATAGGATTATTATTATATAAGTGGATACCTAATGTAGGATTCAGGTATTATACTGTGCCTAAGGAAGATCACAAGTTTTCTGAAGTGCTAGATTTCAGTGTTCCTGTGGTATATGTTAAATTTTGTAATTTACATTTACCAACCTTTCTTATGAAGTTCCTATATTAAGGATCACTTTTTTGTGAGTTGTGACAGAAGATAATAATTAGTCTTAGATACCAAAAATATTATTCTTACTTGAATTTTTATTAAATATACTAAACCATATGAGTCTCAACAATGGTTGTTGGCTACACTATGCTACTAATAGAGTAAAGAAAATTAATTTTCTATATGTAAAATATATAGAAAAATTCTGTTTTTTAAAAGATACGCTTGTGTTTTTGCACTTGCATGCTTGATTTCAATTTATGAAAGCAAAGTTTCAATTTGTAACAGTCAAAGGCATTTTTCTCCTTTGGATATTTTTCTTCTCCTATTGTTTGAGTTGTTTTCAGTTCATCAGCTGCTCCTTCAGCTCTTTCCAATACCGGGCTATACGTACAATATAATATTTTGTGAGAAATAAACAATCACTGAAAATAAGTTCTGCTAGTATTGCAAACAAGCAAAGTTTTGTTTTCCAAAACAGAATAAATATTGCACTGCAATAACAGAGTGTAAGTGAAAAGGACATTTTTTTTTTTTTTTTTATAGAAGGGGAACAACTTTGAAAATAATATTGCAGTCTAACTTGGCCACTTGTCATTTATTCGAGTTCTAAGTAAATGCAAGTAGAACTTAAACGAGGAAGTGTGATCATTAGAACCTTAATTTGGCTGATGAATGGGAATTTGTTTGGGTTCTAGTTCTTAACATACTTTTGACTGAAAATCTCAGTCAAAAGATCTCCATATTAAACAGATCTGCAATTATAATATGCATTTTTAATTAAAAAATTATTTTCTAAAAATAAATCAGTTTGTACAGGGTATTTTTTTTTTTGCATAAGTCTCTGGGAAGTCCCTGGAAAGACTTTTCTTTGCTAAAGAGATTCTTCAGATTTCATCTCTCTGACCTTTCATGTTGTTTTATTTGATGTTGAAGAAAATAAATATCATAAGGAGTAATGGTTTTCTAATGTTTATTTTAAATTGCTTTAACTTTCATTTGAATATAACACATATTTAGCTATTTGTATATTTATACAGGCAAATATGTGGATAGTTTAACTCCATGACCAAATTGCACTCTTAGAACAAACTCTTCTTTTTTTGTGCCCAAGCTAAATCCTGTTTAGGCATTTATTAGAAAAATCTGTTCTGGTTATTCTAAATATTCTGTGCTCAGAAGGTCACACTTGCCAGAAGTAATTCACTACTGGCTATTTTATAACCATGCATTCCTGTAAAGTTCCTAATCTTAAATGACTTCTCTGTCTTCCTGGTGCTCACTCTACTGATGGATCTGTGCAATGTATTCATACGCCCGTTTAGTCCTCATTTTCTAGCTAGATCAAGACTTATCTTGCTGGATACACTGTTAGGTCTTTTGATCATTCTACTAACTCTTTTGAGTGTATTCCTGTCTATTGTATAAATATAACATCTTTTTTTATCACAGTTAGCCATAATTGTCCATGTTATAGATGAAAAGGCATGAACTTTATCCAAGGCACGATCATCAAATATTTACTATGAGGACTTTTTTTTCCCCTTGTTCTCTTCTACTTTGCTCTAGTGTTAATAGAGACATCAGTGAAAACTTTGTATTGAGGAGTTTTGCTCTAAAAATGATGAAGGAAAAGAGCCTGCTTGGGAGTTAGGTCCTTCCCATAAGAAAATTACATCAATTTCTAAGCCTTGATTTCAGTTTCTTATTTCAATTTCTAAGAGTTTCCTGCTTGTTTTTGAACTTTGATTTTGGTTTAAGGTGTAGAATAACCTGAGATCATTTCTCATCTGAGTGAATTTGGAATTTTGTTTTGAAATTTAAAACACTGTTTTTTTTTTTCCGAACACACACACAAAAAGTGTAACTAAGATTTCAATTAAATTGATGTTTTTGACAAAACTTAATAAAGGGACAAATATACCACAAAAATTCAAATTTTAATGACCTATTTATACATAAATTCTATTAGATTTTTTGACTTGCAGAATTCTTATGTGATGTCTTCCTTGTGTCTATTTCTGCAGTGAAAATATATGTATATATAATGTCTAAGAACAGTTCATCTAGTAGCTAAACTTTCTGTTTCAAGCTTTAGCATTAGTTAGAAGATAATAATCTTTTAAATAGGTAATGGCCTAGAAATTATAATTTGTGTATACTGGCAGTTCTCCAAGCCTGGGAGCTATTTATATCTCATATATTAAATATTAAAAGAGCAGAATGATGCTACGAAAGCATTAGGATGTCTCAACTCATTCTCCTTCCCTATTTTTTAGTCACTGGTCCTGATTATAAAAGTCTCCTTTATTGTAAAAAGGATAGACTAAAAATTAAACTTTTAAAGTTTCTCTTAGATATGAAGATAGCTCACAAAGTTAGCTCACAAGTAAATATATGCATAGTACAAATATATGTATTTTGAGAAATAATATTTCATGCTTTTTAGAAATAGCATACAATAGCTTCATTAAGTTTTAATAAACTACTCTAATGAAGTCTTAATATCATCTCTAATATCCATTTCTCAAAAAAATACAAATTTCTATGTCAATATGGTGTATTTGAAGGACAAATGAAGATTTGCCTAAGAGGAACTCTTGCTTTCTCTCTCTCTATATATGTATTTGTTTGCCCAAATAAAAATATTGAATATATGCTTAATCTGATTTTTTTTTTTTTTTACAGGAATGGCTTGAAATAGTTCTTAGAATGTTCAGATTTTAGAGTTAAAGAAGGGAGAGACTTGATTACAGTAACATATACCATATACCAATTATTACTATGAAATGCTATTTATTTCTGCCTTGCTATTCACATAATATGTATGAGACAAAATTTAAGAAAAAAAATGTTTGTACTGTGTGTTCACATAAGTAATATGTGTAATGTATAATTAAAAATCAGTGATGCTGTGACAACAAATTTTCTTGCTGAATATGTTTTTCCCTGTTTGGATAGTTTAGGATTTACAGTGGCACCCCCATTAGCTTAAATGATCAATTAATTGCTATTGTTAGCTTGTGCAGTCAAGACTCAGTATATATACTGAGTTTTCTAATTACATTTTAAAATATAAATTACACTTATTTATATATTATTAACCTAGATGTTTCTTAGTCATAAACATGGTGATGAACTTTCTTGTACCCTATATAGACATATTGTTCATTAAAGGCAAAACTAAATAATAAAAACTTATTGTTATGATAAAGTGATCCTTAATCAATCTATAGGATGCACTTAAGATTCCTGCTTTGAAATTCTTAATCTGAAGGGATACATTTTTTTTTCTTTAACATTACCTTCATGAAGAAAAAAGGTTAACCAAAGTTAAATTCTTCAGTAATTTTTATACTTGATTAGAGACCATCACAAGTTAGTTTTCAATAGATTCACCATAAAGTTATTGTTCAGTCATAGTGCTAAACTTCTGTCAGCAATATTAGATAATTTTCAATCTTGTTTCATTATACTATTGGTGTTTTCACAGAAGTTAACATTTAGATTGTAAATGTAAAACAGCTATTTTTTTTTCAGAGGGCAGTGAAACAAAAATATATGCAATTTCCAAAGAAATATACTTTCTTTGGAATTCTAAATAGCAGTAAATTAGTTATTGCTATCTCTCTTCAAATGAATGTTGTCCTTGGTTCAAAATATATTCATGCCGGTAGCATGATGTCTTACTACTAAAGTCAGTAAGATTAGGCAAGACAATAGTATTGTCACCAGTAGTGTTTTCCATAAAATACAAAAAAAAAAAAACAGTGATAGACTGAACCAGTGGTCCATCAGATACTTTAATAAAATAATGCAGTTCAGGTTGTGTACCATCCTAATCATGAAGCTGACATTGGTTTAATGTCTTCTGTGCTATATTTCTTTTATAGGAACTGTAGCTCAGAGAACAAGTACCATGAAATAAAATTTGGAAGCTTAAGGGAAGGATAGGGCTAAATTAAAAAAAAGAAATCTGAAAGCACATCCACTTAAAATATCATATTAATTAAATAACATACCTTTCTAAAACTGTAGTCAAAATCTCCCAATGTATCCCACATCTCATATAGCATCACCTCCAAGACCCCTTCAGAACGACAAAGACAATATAAAATTTGATTTGAACTCAGAACATTGTCACCTTGGTTTATCTCAAGGAACAGAGAGGATGAGGTAGATAATACAAAAATCTCTTGATTATTTAACATGTGAAGAGATCAGAAGGAAATTTGAAGATCCATAATCCACTGTACTTCCCAAGTAGCCAAAAGGTCTTTTAAGGATGATTGAGTTTCACCAGTCTGACTAGAAACTAGAAAATATCATAATCCCAGTTACAAGTAGAATCTAATTTTTCATAGGGTGAGGAGAATGACGGAATACTGGTTCCAGTGATTTTTTTTCTTATGTAGAAAAAAAATGGCTAAATATATCCACTTCTGAAGTTTCAATAGGATTGTGATAATTAAAGGTCACAAGTACATGTGTATCACACGGACATGAAGTCAGGAAGGCAAACTGAGACTATAAACCTCGATTCGGATATGAATGGAAGATGATTGTGCAGTTAGTAAGAAAATTTAATAGCTCCCATAGCTCCTAGCCAGGGAACATTGGTAATTTCATAATTCAAATACTGAATTGAAGACAAGGAACATGCAAGATGAGATCATCCAAGCCTTCAGTATCTAGAAAACCTGAAACTGCATGTAACTTCAACCTTTCAAACAAATCATGCCTAAGCTCTTAGTTCCATCTCACAGGCATGGAGGTTTTGGTAGTCAATACAGAAGAAGCTGAGTATTAAAATAGAGCCTGAGAAGGCCTCGGAAGGCAAGCTTTATTCTGCTGCTATTTCAGTATTTTAATGAACCAGAAGTTTTTTGAATATCTAGACTTACATGACATTTGAGAAGAGATAGCCATCATGTACGAGAGAAATGCCAAGGAATAAGTATTCAGTTGAAATAAAGCCTGACTTCTGTGCTTTCCATCTGTGGTTTTCTGGCTGTTCTGAGTATGCATAAGGTATAGCTGTATGCAAGCAAATGTATAAAGCCTAATCTGCACGAGGGTAAACCTAGATTTTCCCCTGGAGGAAAAAGGTAAAAGAGAGAAAGTCATGACTTGTTGGCAAGAGTTTTTCTCACTCATGATAATGCAGTATTGTCACAAAACATTAAAAAAGCACCAAATGTGGTACATGAGTCTCTGCTTGATATTTCAGTGAGATTGTAATCCTTGCTGTCTATCAATATAAATAATGATTCTGTCTCTCTATTGTACCAGTTTGAGACCAAGATTGTCATACAGTTAGGCGGTAAATCTGTTAAGTGACACTGCCAGTAGCAACATCTTCATAGCTGCCTTTATGTATTCTATGGATGCCTCAATACAGACCTCAGTATGCCAAAGTTTTAACATCACGATTTTATGACTTATTTGTTATTTAGGGATTAGTGGAGTAAGGTGACAGGATTCTATCAAACAGGAGGAAGTCTTTCTTTCTTAGTGGTAATTTCTTTTAAACTCTTCCTATTTTTCTTTTTTGCATTATGGTTCAGATTCCTCTCTAAATCATTACCTGCAGAAAGTTATGCCAAAATTAATTCTGTAATAATGACTCCCATTGGTTAATGAGATAGAAAAAAACAACAACTGAACAACAAAAACACTTGACACATTCTGTAGCTCAAACTAGTTAAAAAAAAAAAATGTTACCAGCCTTAAGAATAAAAATCATTAAATCTACAGTTAGAATTTGAAAGAAAACTGCAGGAGTGCATTGAATACTGTTACTCAGAGATTCACAAAGTTATCTTCAGGATTTTACATCCCTTGGCCATCCAGTTATTTGGTCATGAAGACTTCCTCCTTAGGCTCATGAAAAAAAGTGTTCTTAATGACCATGTAATGCATTTCTGGGGACCACTTAAGAAAAATTAAGTAAATATCTAAAAGTCTTTGCAAGTAAATGCAAAAAAAAATTGGCAAATACTCTGGATTGTCCTTGTAGGGGAAAACATAATATCAAACCCCTTGCAAACAAGGGTTTGAATAAAAAAGCAAGATTAAGTTTTAGAGATGACAAGATTTGTACGGATTTTGTCAATAATATGAAATTATAATTCCTTGAATTCATTCCTTTTCCTGAGTTATTGACAATATTTCTAACATTATTGTAGAGTTGAGTCAGTGAGAGTATACAAGGGAAGAGATTTTTTATATTGGTTCCCTGCAGAGGTGCTAATAGGAAGGAGACAGTCTTCATCTGCTTCATTTGAATGTAAATATGAAGCAGTTTCTGCAGAAATCTGAACCCTTTGGACTATTGCTATAGTATGATAGTTTGCAGAAACATTTTTTAAAAAATGAAGAAATCTAGAAAAAATCTAGATATAAGCATTATAAAAATAAGTAAAAAACACTACTTCACCCTTAGAAATCTATAAGCCTAAGGGAAATGTGGTCTAGTGGACTAATTAATTTTGAAAATTAAAATCTGGAATTAGATATTGGTGGTGTCTGAGACCACTGAAAAATGGAGAAGAATTTTCAGACTATTTTTCATGAACATTGTCTGCCTTCACCTTTTCCCTTTGTCTTGTTCTTCCTTCAAAGTGGTAGCTAAAGATGAAAGAATAAGTTTATTTTATGGCAAAAGAAAAAAGGCTCTGGTTTGTAGGCTAAAAAGGCCAGGAACTTTTCAGTGGTAGCTAACAGTGAAATACATCTTGAAAACATTTTTGAAATTGAGGTAGGAGATAATTTTCACTTGTCTATATATTTTACTATAAATTACCTTTTATAGTCTCTATTCCCCAACCTTTCCTCCTTTTGTATCTTCTGAAAGCCCTTCCTCAGCATTTGCAAAGTGTAGAACTGTAGGGGAGAAACTAATGCCTGAATGCAGAGCAGCTCTGAGCTAGAGATCAGGCTGAACAGTTAAAAGGCTGAAAGTAAACTTCAAGACATACTTCTGATTGATTAAAAAAAAAGTTTACTCTTTTATTCATTAGTCATTTGAAAGAGTTAAAAGTTTCAAATTGTGTATGTCAACTTTTAAATAATATTAAAGTATTTCTTTACCTGTTGTTGTCAAAAGGGGAATTTTTCAGCTGATATAATTTTCCTTATTATCAAAATGATTGCCTGCTCTTCTGTGTAATATTGTTAAACATAAACACATGTCCATCACTGTGTATCATTGTCTGAAAATCTTTTTTTTCTCTCTCTCTCCTTTTTAACAGGATTTGGAGTTCACGAAGTTGAGGTAGGAAATGAATTTTATTACAAGATTAAGTAGTTCAGTCACAGCCAAGAATGTTCCAGTTTGTTAATGGTTGGATTGTTCTGGTGATTTTTGTCCAGGAATCATTCCTTGTCAAGGCGCAGCAACAGAATAAATTATGTTTTCTAAAATAGAGAGAATTATTCAGAATTCTTATTAGTGGTTTGTTTGTATAAGTCTTTTAACAAAAATAAGTGACAATGTAACTAAGTTTGCAAAATGCTGTGAAGCATAATATGTTATGGGACTATTTATCCTCCCATTAATGCTGAAGTTTTTCCTTAAATTAGTTTTGAGTCTGATCTGGCCCCATGAAATCAGAAATCTTCTAGTGAGACTTAGTATCATTGGGCTGAGGAATACACTTTCATAGAACACCTTTGATTTTCTTCAAACTGAGGTAAAAAGAAGAAGGTGCTTCTGGCTAATGATAATTCTGAGCCTACATTATCTATGGGGATTTATGATAAACCTGAACTCACCAGGGCACATTAATTAAAATTAGTAACTGTGTAGTACTTACACCTTATTTTCAGTGATAGAAATCCCATCTAATTTTAATCACTAGCAGCTCTATTGTTGCAGTAAAATTGTTGCAGTTTGGAGAAAAAAAATAATATGTTCTTTCATAGAATCATAGAATCATAGAATGCCTAAGGTTGGAAGGGACCTCTAGAGATCATCTAGTCCAACCCCCCTGCACACGCAGGGGGGGTATATTTTCTACCTCAGTATTCTGCCAATAATTTGGAGTTTGATATTTAACTAAAATAAATCTTAACCTATCAATACCTCACTTAATAAAATGATGGAGTATGTTCATGGTGCTTAACTTTAGTTTACTTTGAGGACTTGAGGATATGTCTACGTCTTACGATTTAAATTACCTTCTGCAATATGACAAATGTTCACAGCAGGCTTAGTCTATTGAAAAGATATCATGTTGGACGTAAATATTTGACAGAATGTAGCCATGAAGGGTAAGATAAGGGATAATTTAATGTCTCTGTGGATCAAAGATTACTTTTTCATTATTCTGTAAAATTTTTGTACTCAATATGTTTTTGGGCTTATTTCTGTCTTCAGTCCGTTCCTCTCTGCATTTGTCTTCTTATTGAAATGTAAGGCATGTGTAATGTACAATTTTGCTATTTTCATTGCCTGAGGATTTCCAAGTCTACTTCCATATCTCATTTCTTAAAAAACAAGGGACATTGCATTCTACTTGACTCCAAAAGAACTGATTTCCTCAAGGAATGATCCTGTAAAACACTTTCTGCATCTGGTTTAACAGTACTAATATATTAGAAAGTTTACATTTGGGGAATGTTGTTTGTTTGTTTGTTTATTTTACAGAAAGCTACTTAATTTTTTTTTTTTTTTAAATCAAAAAGCAATATTTTATATATATCTTTACCACAGATATCTTCAAATATTTTCATATATTTTTGAATTACATTCAGCCTGCTTGAATGGCTTGTGCTAAAAAACAGAGCTGTATATATATTTGTGTGTGTGTGTGTATGTATGTGTGTGTGTATTAATATATATTCAGCTCTGTTTTTTAGCATAAGCCATTCAAGCACTCTTGAGAAGTAAGAAAACTTTCAAAAGCCTCATATCACAAGATATCATAGCCAAAAATAATAATGCTGACACTATACCATGAATTGAAAATAGAGACACAGTAATGAGAATCAAAGAAAGAGAAACCACTGGTCCTGAAGGAGATATACTATAAAGAGGAACTGCATAATTCAGCGTAACAATGTTTCATGAACACAAAGGAGCACAGGCTCATTTGTAAGAACTGTAAGATGAAAACAAGTATGCAAGTTCAGGAAGTTTCATCCTTTTTTTTTTTTTTAATGATAGTTCTCATCTCTCTGAGTGGAAGGCAATGCTGTCTCCAGTGAGCAGAATAAATTACTTTCTTCTGTCTTTTCTTCATATTAAAATTCTCTACTTCTGTTTAGTACTTTAAAGTATACTCTCTCATGCTTTAAACATCTTTTAAAGACCCAGTTTGTGTTCTGAAGAGCGGTACCTGTTATACACCAGGGAATTCCTTCTATCTTCCCTAGTAAATACGAATTTTGCGTTTCATTTTAGCAAAAGATCTCAAATAAGAGTAATTTTCACTTAAAGACAATGAATTTCCAAGGTACTGTAAGTGATGAAATTCTCTATCAGTGTGTATCTCTGGAAAGGAAAAAGGCTACGTGTTTTCTATAGCATTTCCATTAGGTTCCTTCTGTCCAGATGAGCATAACATGGTGTATATATGTTTATATGCTTGCTAGTTTTCAGGTCAACAGGTATTGACTCATCTGAGTAAAAGTCAACAAAATATCCTTCTGGAAAGGTGTCCAGGGTATCTATAGGCTTTGGCACTGATTTTCATAGTTTCTCTGCCCCAGCAGTTGAAAAGAGATTGTTGGGCATCACCCAAGTTCCTCTGTGGAGAGCAGCTAGCAAGAAAACCTTAAGTCCTGCCCTGTCAAACTTGTAAATGGAAAATGTAATAACTAATAGGAAGAAAAGACAAAACAAGATGTCCACAGACTGCATTTCTATAAAGCTTCTGTTCTGGTTAAGGAGGACAGTTTTTTCCCCTTTTTTTGAATTCTTTCCCAGATTAATTTTGTGCTTCTTTATTGCAAATTTAAAATAAGAGCAAGAGGGAAGCAAGACATGCATAGACCAATATTTACTGGAGAGTAAATCCTCTAACTTCTGGAGGTGGTTGCAATCCAGCTTTAGGTCAGAGCATTATGGTAGATCCAATTCAGGTTTGCTGTAATTTTTATGGTATTAATGAAGTACCTCTGTAGACAAAGGAAATAGTTTAATGTCTTGTAATTTAAATGTAATATTCATGGGAGTTCAAGTAAGTGTATCAATAACTAATGAATGTAGCTGAGATCCTGTCATATAAAGTTGCAAATTCTAGCTAAAACAAACCATAAGGAAATTAAAATGCACTGGTTATTATGAAAAACATCTGCTTAGGTTTATAATGTCAGTCAGAGATTTAGTAGTTGTTTAAGGATAGTGCAGCTTTAGTTCATATACTACATTACATAAATTAATATTCATATGTCTTATAAGATCAGGCCTGATATTTGTAAAAGAAAATAATCCTTTATTGCTGATGAGACATCAGCATATAAGTCATATATGTAATTTTACATATTTATTTTTACCTCATGAATTTCTTTCTCATAACCTTTGAATATAATAAAAGTCATTAACCCAATCAGTGAGGTTTTTCCTTTCTTAATCTTGCAGGTATCTTTAATGTTATCCTTCTCTCAGAAATACATTTGCAGACAGTCTGGAAGGTGTGTGACTGAAAAAGGTCAAAGCAAAATATCAACATACTTAGCAAATATATTTTTGCACTCCGTTCACAAAAATCCTTTTGGTTGCATAGCAACAGTCTTTTTAATTACTACTTGCAATCTAGATTTTAATAATTTAATTAGTATTTTTCTTCATTAAATTGTTTCACCCAATAAATTTAATGAATTCAATTCATTGCTTGTTTTTAAAGATTCCTATTTACCTCCCTTCTTTGCCCTCCTAGCATGTTTGACTAAGCAGTACAGACTAAAAATCTCATTAATTTCTTATCAAAAACCACAGCCAAAGTTTTCAGCCTCACCCAGTAGGCAAAGATTTATCATTTTATGTACCCTTTGTAGCTAAAGTCCTTGGAGTTCAGCTAAGTCTGAGTGAAGTCAATGAGGTTTCATAAAACTGCCAAGGTACAACTACAAGGAGTAGTTTGTGGGATTGGAATTATAGTAAGGTTTCAAAGGCCAAATTCAGAGTGACTTGGGATGTTTACAGAGTCCTAATTTTAGTGGTAGTGATTTCAAAGCTTTTTTGAAAATGTTTCCCTTAGAGGTTTTAATCTTAAATAAGCAGAATCATAGATCCTTATAAAAAAACCTCTGCTATTGCTGTGGTTTGCATTGCCTCTGAGAAGCTGAAGCCTAACCATCAGTGTAAGAAGTGTTAGTGGGAAAAGATCTAAACTGCTGCAGAAATGCAAGCATGTTTATTTTGAAAATATGTGCTCCAAGAGCAGGGCAAGCTTGTCAACTGCTGTTGGACTGAAGAAACCACGTAAGGTTATTCAGGAATTATTATTATTAAACTCATACTAAAGGAATATTATATTATTCAGGAGTGTCTTACAAAGTTACTGAATGGGGAGTTTAGAATCACACGCTCACACCGAGCAACCCTTAGCTTTGGATCTGCAGGAAGGAGGTGAATGACCTGTGCTCTCTTAATAGTCTGTAGATGCAAACTCTTTGCTTAACAGTGCTGGAGTTTGTATCAGCAGACAGAAAGATGTTTTCACTTAGCAGGAGCACCTATGTAATGTTTGTGGGAAACTGTATGCCTGCCCATCTTCTGAGATTTCACCTGGTAAAAACTTCAAATTTGAAGGTTTTACAAAATTTTGTAAGACTCTCTACTTTTCAATGCCCTGTTATGAATTCAAAAGTGCACTTTTCTCATGGTTTCTCACAAAATAATCTTGAAGAGAATGGCAAATCTGCATTGTTGTAGATTTAAACATTATAGTATCTGAAACAGAAAAAAAATAGAAATGACTCATCCATGTATTCTGATAACTTTCAAAAATATTATTTATTGAAGCCTAAAAAAATATGACACGATGTGTAGGATAGAAAATTGTTCCCATTTCCAGCAATAAATAAAAGTTCATCATTAAAGAATTCTGAGTGAATTTATATTGCAATGCTTTCTGCAACTACTTGATATATTAATCTGACATACTTTGTAATTATTTTTGTTGTGTAAAATCTTTAGAGCCTTCACGTCTTCTTCATCTTTTCAGTATTACACATTACACTTTCCCACCTGCACTGAACTTTCATGACAGTTTTACATTTAATAAGCACTATTTTAAGACTTTATACAGTTTTTTTAGTTGGTTTTTAAACAAGACCACTCCCCCCCCCAAAAAAAGCCCTTAGCCTTCATCGAAAGAAAAAAAAAAAAACAAAAAAAAACCTCCTTGCTTCATTATCTCCGTCATTAAAACACATTTATCTAAATAGAATTAATAGAGTACCTACCACAGGTTCTTCACTGATTGCACATGAATTTGTGGATGTTAATATTCAAGGACATTAAAACAAAAATAAAAGAAATTAGATTCTTTCAAATAAGAGATGCGTTAACGTTTGGTCCCATAAAATAAAATAAACATTGTAAAAAATTAAGCCTATAAACATCAGGAAGATGGATAAGTTGACACACCATTCTGCATATCTCTGTTTAATAATATTATATTTCATTTCCCATGCTAAGAAAACAGCCATTACCCAAAGCAGCCATTCGTAAACAGCCATTGTGAACAGATTGCATCCTTGTTGGTGGTATGATAATTGAAATAAGTTTACCAGTCTTATATGAGGAAATACCAGATGTATGAAATACCTATTAATCAACTCACTCGCTTTTGCAAACATCAGTTTCAATACCGATGGCTATAAAAGAATAAATGGAATAACAGGCAAAATATCAGAGAATTTGCAAAGCAATTCAGTGCTGTGGTACATTCCTTGCAGTAAGGAAGCCAGAAGATCAAGAAGGTCAAGAGTAAATGGATCATTTCCTTTGGGCCTTCCTTTTGCCAATCGTTTTGCTGCTCGTTTCTCTGTTTTTGAATCTCTGCAAAACCTCTCTTATAAATCTGCTTAAAAATGCCATTGTGGACAATGGCAGGAAAAGTCAGATGCCCTTCAATATCTCTATATGTATTTGTTTTTCTTCTATTCAGCATGTTTTTCAGTGTGTCTGCGCAAGAGGCTATCCATGTGCCTCTTGCCAGTGTACCTGGCGTACACTGACGTAATGCAGTAACTTCCTAACATCCCTGAACAGATTTAGTCTTGGGTTGTTATTACCAATACCACTACCGTCACCACTAATACTACTGCTACTATTAGTACTACTACTACTACTGCTACTATTTGATGCTTTAACAACTAGAAAGGAGGTGCTATGACAGAACTAGAAAACGTGACAGAAACAATGACCGGAATAGAGAAATGTAACACGCCAAATTTATCTGTATTTATCTGTAAATTTATCTGGAATTTATCTGTATTACATATATTTAGCATTGGTTTTGATGCAGCTGAGGAATAAAGAACATTTTATGCGAGATCTTCTTGTCATGATTACTAAAGACTCGCTGCTTCTGAGTCACTACACAGTTTGTATTTGTCCACATTTTAATCTATATGGAGACTGAGTAAACTAGCGAAAAAAGCCAGAACAAGAGTGGTCAACTGCAGTAACCCAAGCAATGATGGCAACTGCAAGAACCATGAGATTTCTCATTGGTCTCAAAAACTTCAGGAAATATACCCTGCACTGAGCTTCTGTCAGAGTCTACAAATAGTGCCCTTCCCATTGCTTTAACCATTCAAAGTGGATCAGAATGGGCAATTCAAATCAGTATCTGAGTCACATTTCCTCTTCAACCATGACCTCCTTCTGCCATCAGGCCAAATCAGCTTGTGTCTGAGTGGCCCAGTGGTGCTCCCTAGGAGGAATGAGCAGTGCAGTGACACCACTGATGTCGAAGACCTTGTGCACCCTGTCAACATTCCCTTCTGAGATTCAAAAAAGGGTAGCCGCAGGCTTCTCAGAAGAGAGATCTCGTCTAAAATGTAAATGTAGGTGCGCTCCTGCCCACTTGTGTGAGCAGCTGGTTTCATAACCGCAGCTAATACTTTTCTTGTTCTGTTTTGATAAGAAGTTATTCCTGGCCATAATTAATTAAAAACATTACAAATCTGTCATGTAAAACTGCTTCTGAAAACTTTTCTACGTGTGCTGGTGAACCTAGTTTTGATTTGACCAATTCTTTGTTAATAAAACATAAAATAAATTTTTAGCACTAGGTTCAAAAGTGCATAAGCAGATCATAGCAGTAATTACAGTGACTTATTTGATGGCATATAAAATAAAATAAAATAAAATAAAATAAAATAAAATAAAATAAAATAAAATAAAATAAAATAAAATAAAATAA